>MCJB01050448.1:55679-85921 GCA_002018475.1 Nicotiana obtusifolia
CATGACTTCTTAGTCTACAATAAGAGAAATGACACTACCGTTATCGTTCAAGCGTCGTAACTATTATGTACCGACTGTAACCTATTTTGCAATAAAACGGACAGCACCTCCCCTATATATATGACTTCACACAAGTCCAAACAGTCACCAAACAGCCAAAAAACATCAATAAGAATCATATTGAGCCTCCCAAAACAATCCACGCACAAACCAATCACTTCATACGTACAATGGCCACTATAGTCGTGTCAAACGATCCAGAAATGTTATGAACAACTATCAGGCCACAACCCTAAATATATATGGTGTTTCTGCACACCCTTCCTCATCCAAAACTCCACAAATCAGTAGTATAACACGCAGATTTACAGCAACACAAAACAGTTCACAAAACAGTTCGCTACAAGTGAATAACTCGAACTCACGGCTTCCGATCACCGTCCCGTGAGTACTTACACACATAGAACGAATTACCAAGTCTTAACAGTAGAAAACATGTATTAAATAGAGCAGTAAACTCACCTTGCTTGTTAGGTAACTCAGCCCTTGCTTTGGTTCCTCAAACTCTAGGGTTTACCTTCAACTAGAACTTGAAAGAGGGGAAAAATTGATTAGGGTTTGTGTGAGATTATTTTGGGGAGGGGTTGCAGGGGTTCTTTTAGGTTTTGAAGCTGTGAAATAATAGTGAATTATCTGTATTTAGAAGCTTTTAAAAGCCCTCTCTTGACCGACTTGGGGCTTTTAAATTTTAGCCCTTAATTTAGGCAAGTAGGTGATGCACCTACTTGTCACCTACCAGCCTGCGCAGTTCTACGGAAATGCAATTATATCAATACTCCGAGATCGTATTGACAAACGGTTTGAAGCATTGGAAACTAGACTCATAGATCTTTAATTTGGTAGGTATATCACCCCGTAATTCCTTGTAAATTGGGAGAAAATTGCAGAAACATTTGACCTAACGTTTAAGTAAAATTGTAAACCTAAGTTGCGACAACTTTTGTCGACTTTTGTTTCATAACTCGTTTGACTTCAAGACTTATGAAACGGATATCATATCATTCAAATACATTAAAACATGACATCTTGGTAATGTTAAACACCTCTCGATTTTCCTAAAAACGCGAGTTACAACATCCTTAACTCGTTTATCCTCTAATACTTGTTAACCGCCCTTATACTCCTTTGCATCGTTTAGGACCAATAGGACTAAACTCTTATTGTCTCAAAGGTAATTCTCTTCTCGAACCAAGGTAGACTATCTTATGGTGTAATCTAACACGTACAAATATGGGTTATAAGATTCAGTCTGTCCGTTAGCACTTGAGTGGTACGATGAAGACATAATTCTTTTGATATTTAGCCCTTCAAAAAACTTTGTGACTTTTGAACCTATGGACTGCGGCCCGTTGTCACAAGTGACTTCCTTTGGTATTCCAAATCGCCAGATTATGTTCCCGTGTGAAGTTGACCACTTTGCGTTCACCGATCTTTTGGTAAGGACCTTCTTCAACCCATTTAGTGAAGTATTCAGTTAAAACTAAAAGAAATAGTACCTTTCTAGGGCCCGGGCCAACTATGTCCATCCCCCATTTCATGAATGGCCATGGGGACAACACCGAATGAAAAAGTTCTGCCAGTTGATGCACCAACTGTGCATGACGCTGGCATTTGTCACATTTTTGAACGAATGCCTTTGCGCCCTGTTTCATCCGGCTAGTAGTAACCTACCCTGATCAACTTTAGAACTAACGAGTCTACACCAGAATGATTCCTGCAAACTCCTTGGTGGACTTCCCTCATTACGTAGTCCGACTCCGAGGCCCCTAGACACCGGGCCAATGGTCCTTTGAACGACCTCCTGTATAACTGCCCATCTACGAAGCAGTAGCGAGTTGCTTTGGTCCGCAGTGCCCAGGACGCCTTTGGGTCCTCGAGAATTTTACCATGCCGGAGATACTCAATGAATTCGTTCCTCCAATCCAGACCAAGTTGGTCGAATGTACCTCGCAGTAGCCATCTATATCCAACACCGAATGTAGAAGTTGGACGACTGTACCAGAATCAAATCCTTTCATTTTCGGGGATGACCCCAAATTAGCCAATGTATCTGCTTCCACATTTTCTTCTCCTGGAATGTGGATGATTGACCATTCCCTGAATCATGAAAATAACGCCTGAACCTTGTTCAAATATTGTTGCATGCGTTCTTCCTTTGTGTCGAATCCCATACACTTGGTTTACTATCAGCTGGGAGTCATATTTCACTTCAATTCCCTCGGAGCCTAGTCTCCGGGCTAATTCTAGTCCTGCAACCAAAGCCTCATACTCGACTTTAAATGTTAGTTAAGAAACAGTTTTAATGGCCTGCCTCAAAGTTTTCCCCGAGGGTGTGTGAACTACCCCGAGATCGGATCCTTTTACATTGGAAGCTCCATCTGTAAATAAGGTCGAAACTCCCGATGCCGTTTTCGACACCAACACTGCTTCCTTAGCAGCCAAGGGCATTAACCCGGGAATGAAATCGGCCACACAGTCAACCAAAACTCGCGACTTGATTGCAGTCCTGGTTTTTACTCAATGCCAGATTCGCTAATTTTGACTTCCTATTTAGCCAAATAGCCTGACAACTTAGGCTGGTGAAAGACATTCCTTAAGGTAAATGTTTCCACAACGGCTATCGAATGGCACTGAAAATAAGGCCTAAGCTTTCGAGAGGCAGCTACGAGAGCTAAGGCTAGCTTTTCGAGGTGCGGATAACGAGTTTTTGCTCCCGACAATATTTTACTAACGTAGTAAATAGTAAATTGTGTACCTGCTTCCTCTCGGACCAAAACAACACTTATAGCTACTTCCGAGACCACTAGATATATTAAGAACTACTTGCCTTCCCCCCATTTTGACAGTAACGGGTCGCTGGACAGGTACCTTTTTAGGTCTTTCAATGCCTGTTGGCATTCCGGAGTCCATTCAAAATTGTTCTTCTTTTTCAGATGTGAAAAGAAGTGATGGCACTTCTCTAAGGATCTTGAGATGAATCTGCTTAGAGTCGCCAATCTTTCGGTCAGCCTCTGTACTTCCTTCCGACTTGTCAATTGATCTAGAATGTCCTCTATAGCTTTAATTTTTTCGGGATTTACCTTGATACCTCTTTGCGAGACCAGGAATCCCAAGAACTTCCTGGAACAACCCCGAATGCGTATTTCCCTGGGTTCAGTTTCATGTTATGCTTCCTCAGAATGTTGAAAGTTTCTTAGAGATGTTTCAAAAGATCTCCTGCATTTACAGACTTGACTAATATGTCATCGATATATACTTCCATTGTTTTGCCTATCTAACCCACAAACATTTTATTGGCGAGCCTCTAATAAGTAGCTCCGGCTTTCTTAAGCCCAAAAGGCATCACATTATAGCAATATGTGCCAAAATTTGTTATGAAAGAAGTTTTTTCCTGATTCTCCAGATTCATATTGATTTGATTGTACCCGGAGTACGCATCAAGGAAATTCATAAGCTCTTGTCCAGCCATCGCATCAATCATTTTATCAATGTTTGGTAGCAGGAATGAGTCTTTAGGGCACGCCTTATTTAAATCTTTATAGTCTACACACATCCTAAATTTGTTATTCTTTTTGGGTACTACAACTACGTTGGCTAACCATTCCAGATGCTTTACCTCCCGGATTGAGCTGATATTGAGTAGTCGGGTTACCTCTTCTTTAACAAACTTGCTTTTGACCTCCGCTATCAAGCGTTTCTTTTTGCCTTACCGGTGGAAAGTTTGGATCCGGACTTAGCTTGTGACCGCTACTTCTAATGGGATACCTGTCATATTCGAGTGCGACCACGCAAAGGAGTCAATGTTGGCTTTAAGAAATTTATAAATTCTAACATGAGCTCGGGATTTAACCCTGTTCCGAGATAAAACTTCCTTTCCAAAAACTCTTCAAATAAGGCCACTTGCTCTAGTTCTTCTACGGTCGGCTTGGTCGCATCCATCTCCTCTGGTACCTGAATGTATCTCAGAACCTGATAGGATTCCGATGACTCCTTGCTCTTATCATCTTCATTCGGAAAGGGAAAAGGCACTGGTTCCTATAATTGCTATTTGTTGGACTCGTTCCCCTTGCTGCTGGAAATAGTCATTGCATTCATTTCCATCTCCGCCGGCTGGTCTCCTCTTATTTGCTTGATTCCCTCTAGCGTCGAAAATTTCAACAACTAGTGATATGTTGAGGGTACAACTTTTATCTCGTGTATCCACAACCTTTCGAGGATTACATTGTAACCCATATCGTCATCTACCACTTCGAATAGAGTAGTCTTCGTTACACCTTTGGCGTGTATGGGCAGCAAAATCTCTCCTCGGGTTGTCACGCTAGTGAAGTTGAAGCCAGCTAAGAGTTTTATCGCCGGAACGATGTTCCTGGTTAACTTTGCTTGCTCCAGATCTCTCAATTGTATTATGTTAGCTGAACTTCCTTGGCCAACCAAAACACATTTAATTTTGAAATCTAAAACATTGAGAGGGATTACCAAATCGTCGTTGTGTGGCAGAAGAAGTCCGTAAGCATCCTCCTCCATGAAGGCGATATTATCTTCTGTGACTTCCCGGAGTTTCTTGTTGTAATTCACCGATATCTTCATTTTCTCTGTTGTTGAAAAGGTTACACTGTTGACTTTGTTTCCTCCGAAGATCATGTTGATAGTCATCCTAGGTGACCCTTCTGCTACCTTCGAAGGCTCTGCATTATCCCAGCTCCGGCTGTAGTTGTTCTTGGCTCGGTTGCTTAAAAATTCCCTGAGATGGCCATTCTTTAACAATGTCACCACCTCTTCACGAAGATGTTGGCAGTCCCCAATTCTGTGGCCGTTCCATGGTATTCACACCATAAACTGGTCCCTCTGGCAAGGATTTGAGCGGATTGGCTTTGGAACTGCATTTCTTTGATATTTCTCATTGCTGGTTACAACTCTACTAGGTTGATGTTGAAGTTGTAATCCGATAACCTGGGATATATAGAGTCTCGGGCCTGCGGTGCCTCTTTTTCTTGCAATAACCTGCTGCTCCGACCACGATCGGCTCTTCTGTTGGGAGAGACCCTATCTGATGTCTGAAACCCTTTGCTTCTACACCCAACAGTCCTCTCGTACGGTAGAAAACAACCTCTATAGGACCACCGATCCTCATTGATTGTTCGACCCCGTCCTTTAGTCGATACCGAAGACCCAAGCTGATCATCTTCTGTCCTTATTTTTGACTCATAAACTTTATGGACATCTGCCCATGTGGTTGCCTAAAACTCGAGCAGGCTCTCCTTCAGTTTACGGGGAGGCATCATGACTCAGTGGATTTAGACCCTTTGTATGCCTCCGCTACCCACTCATCTGGAACTACCGGTAGCAACATCCTTTCTTTTTGGAACCGGATCACAAATTCTCGCATCAGTTCGGATTTGCCTTGCCAATTCTGAATATGTCTGTCTTTTTGGCCTGATCCTTCCTTGCTCAGACATGGGCCTTAATGAACGAGTCTGCAAGCATTTCAAAAGAATCAATTGAATGCTCGAGTAAAAGAGAATACCATGTTAGGGCCCCCTTTGTAAGGGTTTCATCAAACTTCTTCAACAAGACCGACCCTATCTCATGTTGAGCCAAATCGTTTCCTTTCACAATCGTGATGTAGGTTGTGATGTGCTCATATGGATCCGAAGTCCCATCATACTTTGGTATGTACGGCATCTTGAATCTTTTTGGAATCACCTCTGGTGATGCACTTGGCTTTAAATGGCAACTGTGTGTACTCTTTTGAATCCGGACCCTTTAACACTGGTGGTGCGCCCGGAATCTGATCCATCCAAGCATGAAACTCTTTCGCATTCTGATCCATTCGTTCGTTCATTTCTCTTGTGAACCTTATGAGTTCGAATTTAAAAGGATCACTTCTGTTGTTGTTCCCAGATCCGCTACCGGTCCCTTCGGCTTCGTCGAGACTGACTTTGCCCCTTGGGGTATTGTTATCGATTCTCTTAGCTGTTTGATTTATGGGAACACTAGGAGGGATTGGTCCCCTTACGTTCGCGTTGTTGGAAGCACCTGTCAATGCTTGATTTAACTCTGTCATCACCCGATCCTGCCTTGAGAGATGATCCATGATTGTTTTCTATTGTTCCCTTAGTAGTTTGACCATCTCTATGACATGTTCCTCCTCCGAATCATCAGGAGTTAGGTCCTACACATGCCGAGGATATTGACCTTCGCGAACCGGGGTTGTTTTGTCGCCTTCGTTACGAGTGTCGTTGATTGAGCCAACACGCTGGGAAAATTCTTTCCATTCAATGCATGCTTCAACGTCATATGCGTTGTTGACATTGTTAGCTGCCATATGTGATTTTTACTAATGAAAAAACTGAAACTTGTTAGCATTAAACGTATGGATCAAAGCAATTAAGCAACTGTCTATGCCCCACGGTGGGCACCAAACTGTTTACTCGTAAAACGATACAATAGAATTTGTAACATGATTTATAGACAAACGAATCGATTTGACGCTAAAACGATGAAGAAATATGACAGAAATTAAGATTTAATGATTGAGATTAAAGAAGATAACAAGCCTGATTCCGAACTCAGCCTTTCTAAAAGCAAAAGTGAAAGTAAAGTTAAAGCAACAATGAAACTGTTAAAATGAGAGATTGAATAGTAAAGTATGAGAGCAAAATAGTAAAATATAACTTTTGTCTGTGGAATATTTCATGCCTTTACAATGGTGTTAACCCCACTATTTATAGTTCTACCTAGGGAAATAAGATCCTAAGATCAAGCTACTCTTAAATGGTAATAAAGAGGACATTGATGAGTATGTAACTGCAGGCCCTGAATGCAAATATTCTCTGCAATAGCTGCTCATTTAACACTAGCAAATATTCTCTCATTGAATGCTTTCTGATGGCAAATCTTTGAACTTCTACCGCCGTCTACGTTCCCTTCGGAATCCTTCCGGTACCGGTCACACACGCCGCATTCGGTACTAATTGTTTCCCAACTCGTCCTTTGTCTATTTTCGGCTCCACATGTCATCTTACTGTTCGACCATCTGTTATTAACCAATTTTATCCCATACACAAAATTAATAAATAAAAAACTGCAAGGGTAAAATAAATGCAATGAGCGTATAAAAAAGCTATATTACATGAGAAGTAATACAAAACTATATTCATTAAATTGTATTGAACTGGTAAGTTACTAAAAATTCATATGACAATGTAATATCTATCTATATATAATAGGATGGCAAGTGTCATCACCAGAAAAATTCTAATCTAAAAAGAAAAACAGGGATAGGCTGACAAATGTCATCACAAGAAAAACTTTAATTTAAAAAGCAAAATAAATAAAATATGTAGCAAAATTAATAAAGAAAAAACTGCAAGGGTAAAAGAAATGCGCTGAGCGTATAAAAAAGCTATATTACATGAGAAGTACCACAAAACTATATTCATTATATTATATTAAACTTGTAAGTTACTAAAAATTCATATGACAATTTAATATCTATCTGTATAGAATTGGAGAGGCAAAACAATGATAGGATGACAAGTGTCATCACCAGAAAAATCCTAATCTAAAAAGAAAAACAAGGATAGGATGACAAGTGTCATCACCAGAAAAAATTTAATTTTAAAAAGCTAAATAAATAAAAAAATAAAATACGTAGCAAAATGAATAAATAAAAAACTGCAAGGATAAAATAAATGCAATGAGCGTATAAAAAAAAGCTATATTACATGAGAAGTAATACAACACTATATTCATTATATTATATTAAATTGATAAGTTACAAAAAATTCATATGATAATTTAATAGTTCTAGGTAATTTATAATATAATAAGATAAGCGGAATAAAAATATAAATATAATTAGTAGTATAATTTTTGCATTATGACATTCTCAAAGAAGAAAACAAAGAAGGTGGAATTCTAGAGATATGCTATTGAGAAATGGGCTACATTTGGATTATTACTGTTAGAACTTTACGTATAAGTAGTAGAGATTTGTATTTAAACAATTTAACTATAAGGTAAAATATGAACAAATAAATAAATTATTGAGTTAGCTTTAATCCCAATTTTAAAAGCAAAATATAATAGGAAAGGTCAATTGATAAGTTAATAAAAAGTCACATTTATAAACGTATAGTACTAAGTACTTGACATAATATAAGTAAGAATATAAGACTTATAATTAAAATTATGATAACAAAGGCCATACATATACACATAATTGAAATCATAATATACAAATAATCATAAAGAAAGAATACTAAAAAAACAAAGAATTCCAAGCGATAGCTTAAAAATATATGTATTAAATAAATTTCTCATATAGAAAATTTTAGTTAACAAATAGAACTCATAATTCCATATTAAAAAATATAAAGATAATTTATCGTATTTATACATAAGATAAGGATATTGTCACGATCCCAATTTTTCACCTCAGGATGTCGTGATGACACCTAGTCTCTAAGACTACGTAAGCCTAACATGCGTTGGGAACAACAGAAATAGTAATACAACTTCAAATTAAACCATGTAACTAACATAATAGAACTCAACAGTATAGCTGACAACAACTTCCTAAAGCCTGATGGAACAGGATCATAAGCTCTACAAGAATGTACTAATAGTCTCGTAATACAATACTCTTTTGGAACAAGAAATAAACAGTAGAATGTCTAAAAACAGAAGGTGGCATTGAGGCTTGCGGACGTTAAGCAGGAATACCTTGAAGTCTCCAAAAGCAGCTAGTTAATTAATCACTAGCGTCCAGCACAGGCAGACGTATCTGGATCTGCACAAAAATACGCAAAAAGCATAGTATGAGTACATCACCATGGTACCCAGTAAGTATCAAGCCAAACCTCGGTAGAGTAGTGACGAGGCCAGGTCAAGAGACCTACTAGGACAAGATAAATAGAACAAAAATATAACAACGGGAAGTGATGGAAAGCGGAGAAACAAATGGTAACAAAAGCAATGTTTTTTTTTTAATTTTCCACTAGGAAAGTTGCCCAGGGTTGATTTTCATAAATATATCATACAGTACCGTAATGGAGGAGGACATAAACCTTACCTCCTAGAAAATAGTGTGTACACTCTTGGTCATTAAGGCATAACGACCAAGTATGCTTGAACAACTATAATAAGTGAGACCTATGGTGATGCAATGATTATGTATCTTATAGTATCGATAGACAATCATATATACAAAAACAGTATGAAGTGAATCTTGGTCGACTATACAAAAAAGTACATATGTTCCTAAATCTACTAAATATGTGGGTTGAAATAGTATCCTCCATGTACAATAGGATCTATTTCTAACAAAAAGTGGAGCACTTCTAAGTAGTGTGTCCGATAATAAAAAATAGCCATCTTCAACTTTACTTTGGCATTGATAGCAAAGAAAGCAGAATTGAAGATGGCTATTAAAAAATTGCTCTATGGTTGGACAATAGTACTGGCATTGTCCAGTGTATATGATAGGCAGTTGAGTTGCCGTCATCTTCCATAGAGTGTTGTTAGTAGTATGCTGAGCAGTGTTCTGTTGATAAAGTCTAGTGAATGACCATTGCAAGGTTTGTTGCTTGTTTTGAGTTCCTGTTTGCTTGCTGTGGTTGTTGTTGTTGCTGCTTCTGTTGTTGTTGTTGTTATTGTTGTTGTTGTTGCTGCTGCTGCTGCTGTTGTGAGGTTGTGTGTTACCTGTTTGGTGCTTGTAGAGGTGTTCCAACTTCCAGTGAGTGCTGTGGATAGTGAGATGGTGAGTGTTCTGCTGATGAGGTCTGATGAAAAGGTACTGCAGGTAATGTAAGTTTGTTTCCCTAAGGTCTTCCTGTAGTGGTGGCTGCTGTTGATGTCTGTTGGTGCAATGGTGCATGCTGTTGGGATGGTGACTGTGCTGCTTCTGTTGTGTTTCTGTAGCTTGTAGCTTCTGCTGTGTTTCTGTGGCTTGTAGTCTCTATTGAGGTGATGAATGGTTGTCCATCTTGCTACTGTTGCTGGTGTTGCTGTTGGAGTTGCTGCTGCTGTTGCTACTGCTGCTGTTGTTTTTGCTGGTGTGGGGCTTTGTGTTAGTTGTATGGTGTTTGTGGAGTATTGTATTGTGTTGATCCAGTAGTAAAAGGTATGGAGGAGGGGCCCTGGTGATTGCTGGAATTGCAATAGAATGAGCATTAGAAGTGCTGATACCACACATTGCAATTGTGGCAATAACCTGGGGCAATGATTAACTGACTTAAGGTGTATGTGGATTTGTTGCATTTGTGAGCTTGTGAGAATCCTGTGTGTGAGGATAAGGAAGTTGGTCCAGGATAGTATCTGCAGTTGCAATGGAATCAGCACAGACATTGCTGATACCATATATTGCCCTTGCAGTATTATCCTGGTCCTCTCCAAATTGCTAGAATTGTTAGGACTTGTTATATGGTATGTGACTTGCATTGACTGTTGAGCTGATGATTGTCTATGTTGTGGGCTGCTTCTGTGTGATTGTGTGATATATGGCTGTATCTGTATGTGTTGCTTGTGGTCTTTGGTAGATCTTTCTCTCTCTGGATGGCTGCTATTGTGGCTGGATATCATGATGGTCTTGCACAGTTGTTGTAGTTGTGAAGTTGTGGAAATCATGTGGTGAAGGGTGATGTGGAAGGTCCTCGAAGATTGTTGTAGGTGCAGTAGAATGAGCACTAAAAGTTCTAATACCACACACTGCACCTGCATCAATATACTAGACCAATCCTAATTCCATTCATTGCTGAGAAGGATGTTGGTTTCAATGGTAACTGTGGTGGTTTTGTTCTCTTTCTTGGCCTTCTGTTTCTGATTTCTGGAGCTGCTGGTGTTTAGAGCATGTTTTTCTTGTTGCTGGAGTATCCCTTGGGTGTATCAGTGGATTGAACCATTCCTGCTTACCTGCAATATACTGCAAATACACAAGGAAAACAAAAAATGTTAGTACAGAGTGTGCCCTGTTCCATGAGTGTTCCTGCTTGAAATTTTCTCTGTTGATCTTTCTGTGTTCTTGTGATCTGGTGATTTGAATTGCAGGTATTGATCTCTTGCATATGCTATTACTATTCATTTCTATCAGAATTGGCAGGGAGTAACTATGGTGGAAAATTGATCTTTTTGGCTAACCTATGTCTGAAAGTTGGTGTGGCTTTGAGGTCAAGGTATATCTGTCCTCTTATTTGTGCAGGCAGATCCAATTGATTGTTGTAGTGTGTCATTAATCTTAGCGCATGACTCCATTTTGAGAGAGCATCAGCTGGACCGTTAGCTTCTCTAAAAATATGTGAGTATTGTAACTCTTCACAGTGCTGTTTCAGATTGTTGATCTTTTGTATCAACATGTATAAGGTCCATGGTGAGACAGCTTTGCCAGTTAGCCACTGAATGAGCATTTGAGAGTCAGTTTCCAGATGAATTCTAGTGTATCCATTTTCAATACACCATTTGATACCAATGTATGCTGCTTCAACTTCTGCTAGATTATTGGTACCTTCTCCCAAGGGGCTTGAGATTGCATGGATGAATTTCCCTTCGTGATCTCTAACAATAATTCCAGCTCCAATTTTCCCAGGATTGCTCAGAGCACTGCCATCTGTATTCACTTTAACAAAACCCATGAGTGGTTTAAGCCAAGTGACCTGTTGTACAGTGGTATGGTGTTTCAACATCTCTATGGTAAGGTATATCTCAGACCAATTACTTGGCCATTTGATATTGCCATAAGATGCTTTGAGCAATAATGTAAGATTAGAGTAGATGGAGTACAATACTCTTGTTACAGATGATGCTTTTCCCCCATATTTAGCAGCACATCTGTTTTTCCAAAGGTTCCAACAGATTATAATTGGCATTGTGTCTAAAACCAGCTTTTCATTATTCCTTTTTTGGGTCCACCATTTCATTAAGGTCATTCTTAATGGTAGCATATAACTTTGGATTCCCACTGGTGCATTGAAATATTTCCAGATGAATCTGGCAAACTGACCAGTGCTAAAAATGTGGTCCACTCTCTCAACTCCTGGTTTCCTGCAGCAGACACATTTGTTAATAGTAGGAGGTCCAAATTTAGCTACTCTATCATCTGTAGGCAACTTGTTCCTCAGAGCTCTCCATAAGCAAAAGGACCATTTAAAGGGAATTTTCCTATGCCAAGTTATTTTATTGGTGAGAAGGATTTGCTTCTTTTCTCTCAGGACAGACCATGCTGATGCACAAGAAAATTCTCTTGAGGCATTAAGTTGCCATACTGCTCTATCAGGGAGATGGGGGTTGTAATGAATCTGTGTTTGTATGATGTGAGGTATCATATTCATGGGTGCTATTTGGTTTAGCTTCTGGATGTCCCATTGTCCATTATTCCAAAGTTGTGAAACTTTGTGTTGCCAGGTCTACCACCATCTTGCTTGAAGCTAGCTAAGTGTCGAATGCCAAGCCAATTGTCCCACCAGAAGCTACAGTTCCCTGAATGTAGTCTCCAATAGATGTGGTTGTCAGCTGTTTTCTTGTTGATCATCATCTTTCTCCATGTTTGGGATTGCCCAGAATTTCATTTTTTGGATATAGGATGTGATCTTTTGCAATATTTGGCAAAAAGAAACTGTCTCCATAAGGTTTGTTTTGTTCTAAACCACCATATTCCATGGCTTTACAAATTTCATGTATGGATCTTAAACCTATACCACCTTCTTCCATAGGATAGGATAGTTTGTGCCATAAGGCCCAGTGGTATTTATTTCTATCTTTATCCATACCCCAGAAGAAGTTTGCAGCCATCTTTTCAATTTGTTTTAGGACAGTCTTTGGTGGAAAGACAGCTGATAAAAGATGAATAGGAAGTGATTGAAGGACATGTTTGATCAAGGTTAATCTGCCTCCATTATAGCAGTCTACCTTGCCAACCTCTGATCCTACTGACCACTTTGGAGATGAGACTGTTAAAGTGGACAATTCTTTTCCTGCCAATGTAGAGAGGACAACCTAAGTAGGTGATGGGGGTTTCCTTCCTTGTAAAACCAGTTACCTGCTGAATTCTTTTAATTGTGTATTGAAAGGCAGAAGGGGCAGTGAGAAAGTGACTTTTGCTTTTGTTGATTTGTTGGCCAGATGTCTGCTCATAGTTATGAAGAACTTTCATAACTTTCTGCAGTGATTTCCTACATCCATATGTGAAAATGATCACATCATCAGCAAAGCTCAAGTGTGTGATTTGGGGTCCCCTTTTTTCCATATAGAAACCATTGAAGAACTGGTCATGTGTGAGATTATTCAGTATTCTTGAAAGCAGTTCAGCCCCTAATATGAATAATGAGGGAGATAATGGATCACCTTGTTTGAGACCTCTTGTTGAGTGGAAAAAATCATATCTTGTACCATTAACAACTACAAAATACCAATTGTTGGATAGTGTTCTCCACACCATATCAACGATTTGTTCACTGAAGCCCATCCTTCTCATCATGATGCAGGTGAAAGACCATGACACCCTATCATATGCTTTTGCCATATCCAACTTGATCACTACATTTGCACCTATATTTGGTTTTTTGATTCCTTGGACTATCTCCTGTGCAAGCATAATGTTCTCAGCAATGCTTCTGCCTTTTATAAAGCCAGTTTGGTTAGGAGATATGATTCTAGGGAGTATGGTTGCCAGTCTGGAACCTATGAGCTTGGATATGATCTTGTTGATGAAGTTACTCAAACTGATTGGTCTGAATTCAGCTAGAGTATTAGGGAATTCCACCTTAGGAAGTAGTACCAAGCATGCCTCTGTCATATATCTGGGCAGTGATTGACCATAGAAAAAGGCATTTATCACATTGAGAAAATCTTATTGAATGATTTCCCAACAATGTTGGAAGAACTTTCCATTAAGGCCATCGGGACCAGCAGCACTAGTGGGGTTCATTGAAAAAACAATGTTCTTGAGTTCTTCAATGGTAGGTTCTTTATTGAGAGTGGCATTATCTGAATTTGCAATCAGTGCTGGTATGCAGGATAAGAGGTCTTCTCTAATTACTGCTCCATTGTTAGTGAATAAGTTGTGGAAATGATCACAAGCTGCTTCACCAATTGCTTCATCTCCATATATCCAATCATCAACCTCATTTTTGATTTTATGGATATAAAGCTTCCTTCTCTTGCCTCTGATTAGGCTGTGGAAGTATTTGGAATTAGCATCTACTTCTTTGAACCATTGCAACTGGGTTTTCTGTTTAAGCACAGCTTCTTCAATCTTCAGGTGGCTAACATATTGAGCCTTGAGTTCATAGGCTGTGACTCTATCTGTCTCTTTATTATATTGTGCCCAAGTTTCCTCTGCTTTTCTGAGTTTTTCTTCAAATTCCTTTGCTATTTGAAATATATCACCATATTCCTGCCTTGACCATTTAGAAAGGGCAGTGCAGAGTGCTTTGGTTTTTTGGTGAAAGATCCACATTGCATTACCACTGTATCATCTATTCCAAATTTTCTGAACCAGTGGTAGGAAGGAAGCATTTTCTATCTAGAAATTCAGGAATTTGAAGTATCTAATGGCATTGTCTATTTTGACATTCAATTCCATGAGGAGGGCTGAATGATCTGATCCTGTAGTAGCCAAATGAGTAATGGTGGTAGCAGGATGTGTAGCAAGCCAATTGTCATTGGCTAGGCCTCTATCCAATCTTTTCCAGACAATTGAGCAAGGACCTCTGCCATTAGACCAGGTGTATTTAGGTCCATAGTAGCCAAGATCAGTGAGTCCACAATCTTCAATCATGCTCAAGAAATCCAGACTTTTGTTGATCTGATATGGAATACCACCTGTTTTCTCTTCAATTAAAGCTATCACATTGAAATCTCCAATGACACACCATGGAGCAGTAGTATTCAAAGCTTTGGATCTGAGAGTATCCCATAATGGTCTCCTTAGTACAGGTGTACGTTTAGCTTAGATAACAATGATATGTAGAATGTCAGCAGCCTCAGCATGTCTAAGTTCTACTGTGATTTGTTGTTCATCATGATCTAATACTACACCTGAGAAATCATGATCCCAGAAGATCCATATTTTATTGTTGATGTTTGAGGTAGCATGCTGCATGGATAATTTGTTTTTATAGTGGTTGATGTGAGAGGTATCAAGGAATGGTTCCAGGAGAGCTACGAAGGAGAGTTTGTGGATGTGTTTTAATGTTTTGAGTCTCTCAATGGCTCCAGAGGATCTGATACCTCTGATATTCCAAGTGAGTGTGCTAATTATTAAAAAAGTGAGGGGATTTTGCTTTTTGGTGGGGCAGTGTTACTTCTTGCAGCTTTGCTTCTTGTAAGCCTTGGTGATGGATTATAGGATCTAGGGGATAGACCATGGTTGTTAATCACATCATGATGTTGATATTCTCCATTAATGGCATCCACTAGGAGGTCACAATGTTGGTCATCCTCTGATGCTTAGCCAAGGTAACCTTCCTCCTCAATTCTTCCACTCATCTCATCTTCTGAGAAGATACGCCTGTATTCATCAAGTTCTGGGAGGTGCTCATTCATAGGGCACTCTTCCAATGGGACAGAGGCATTGGCTTGTAACTGAAGAGAGACATTTTCTTCTCTATCTTCATAAGCTTGAGCATCCAGTGATTGTGGTGATAAGGAAGGATCAATCACAGTTTCTTTGAATGATAATGACTTTTTAGCAGAGCCACTCTCAAGGTTTCCTTGTAGTTGTGGAACTGTACCTTGAGGTGATACTGTGAGATCCTGGGGGTTTTCAGTTGGTTCATTAATGGTGTTTCCTGTGTTTTGTTTTCTCATGGGTTTTCTTTTCTTTTGGCTTGGTTTATTTTTGGATTTTGGGGATTGTATGCTGAATTCTACTATTGCAGGAGCTTTTCCTTTCATGAGTCTCCTTGTAGCCTTATTGTGTTGATCTGGTGTATCTTCATCTGAGCTGTTTAACTCATAAATATCTGCTTTCCTTGTAGTAACTGATTGTATATCTGTGTTATCGAATGGGACATGTGCAGAGGTGAGAGGTTGGTCCATCCTATGGTCAGCCAATTGTGCATTTGCACACTCATGCAAAACATGAGGAATCCCAGCCCCACAAGGTGCCCCAACCTGTATTGATCTAGGTTTCTCCTGACCACACTCCATTCCTCCCATAACTTCATTGATAGCAGAATTGACAGGGGGATGTGATATAATTTTTTGTGCCCCAGAAATATCGACCTGGGCCATTGTTTCTGAGGTAACCTGATAAGGAGTAGAGTTAGTACCTGGACGTGTGATTTTGCTGAATGACAGGTTGGATGCAGCCGCAGGTTGTGCTACATTATGCTTTGGTAGATAAATTTGTTGTTGTTTCTTGCTGGTTTGGGAGGTGCCTTTGAAGTGTTTTTTCTTTTGTATTTGCCATTCATTATTTGACGGAGGAGCTCCTACTGTTTGGTATTCTGCACTTCTCTGAGGTTCCTCTGCTTTTTGGTATTCTGCACTTATCTTTTGCGGACCTGTTATCTGACTATCTTTGGTGGAATTTTGAGTGGAGAGCTGTGGAGTGTTAGTGACAGTTGTTGCTTTATCCTCTTTCCTTTGGTGTTCCTCTTTCCTCAATTTAGTTTGGCAGGTGTGGATAGCATGACCTTGGTGTTTGCAGTATATGCAGTATTCTGGGTGATTATCATATTAGATTTCTAGCCATTGGCCCTCACCATTGACATCCTTATCGTAGCCCAGCCATACATGAGTAGGTCTCTCTTTAGTGAGGTCAATCTGCATTTTAATCTTGGCAACACTACCTCTGGTTTTTTGAAAAGAGGCAAGGTCCAAGAAGAGAGCTTTGCCAATAGGTGATAGCAATGGGGTTAAGATCTCCATATAATACAAGTTCCATGGAAGTTCAGGGATGACAATCCATATAGGTACATATAAGATAGCACACTTCAATGGAGGTTTAAAGGCAGGATTCCAAGCTTCCAACTTCATCATTTGTCCTTGAATGTACATGTACTGCTTGGTCCAAACTGTGGCATGATTATATTCATTGTCTAGATCAATATAAATAGTTCTAGCATTGAAGTGTGCTATCTTAACACCACCTCTAAGTTCAGTCTGGGCTATGAAGCTCTTTCTAATCACCTCCATTCTTGGCATGGTGTCGAGGAATTTTCCTACCACAGTGAACTTACATCTTTCTGCAAATTTGATCATGTAGTCTTCCCTTTTGAAAATCACAGCAGGTTTCCCTTGTTTTGTGGTAATTACTAGTGGAGTGAATTGTACTGGAGCAATTTCAGCTTCATGTCTGGCTCTTAGTCTAGTGACAAAGGATTGAGTGATAGTAGGGAGAGGTGGATTTGGACTGGTTTGTGTTTTACTCTTTGTGTTACTGGTGGTTGGTTGAGATGGCTTGGTGGTGGTTGTTGTAGCTTGAGCTGGTGGTGTGGTATTAAGTGGGGGTATTGGATCTCTACTTGTTGTCTTTGGTCCTTTTTTGGAGTTTTTTGGCTTGTCAAAGTTGGAGGAAATCTTAATGGGAGCTTGTGTTGATGTTGAAGGTCATATTTTGGCCTGATTTTGCATAGTAGCTGACAGCAGAACAACATCAGTGATTGTCTTAATTCCTGAAGGAGGTGGTTGAATTTGGCCACCAGTAACATTGCCAATATTATTGATACTTTTGGAAGCGTTGGAGTTGGTGATTGCTGCCTTTTGAGATACCTGAAGCACTGTGTCCTTACCGTCTATAGACTGTGTTTTAATAGCAGGAGGAGGTCTATGATCAGCAGGTTGTTGAGGTGATTGTTGCATTTTTGATTGACGACTCAACCTCCATATGAGCTAGAGATTGTTGATAAGTAGCCCCAACCCTCAATTGAGCCTCAGACATGTCTTGTGCATTTTGTCGAACATCCGGTGGGCGCGACAATGTTGAATTTTCTTTTTGCACTATTGTGATGATTGGTTCACTAGTCCTCTGGTGTGATGGTCTGAAATCAATTTCCTGAACAGCAGAACTCACTTTGCCTTGGTTTTGGGCCAATTTGTTTTGTGTAGCATCTTGTTCGACCGACTGGTGTTCCTGGCAGTTCAGGTGGTCGATGCTCTCATTTCCGGCGGTGAAAGCTTCCAATTCTTGGTGAGGATATTTCTGTGGCTTTGGAGAAAGATTTTTCGTACTTGGAATGGCTCGACTTGGCTCTGAGTCGAGTGAAGATCTGACGATAGTTCCCAGGCAATTTTGTGCTACAGTGATTCCTCTGGTTGCTTGCAAATCTGTAGCAGCTGGGTTGATATTTTTAGATGGGGTTTGTTGTGGATGATGCGCACTTGAAAGATGCGTTTCTTGGTGCTGGTCCGGTGGTTTTTCACCGGTGGACGGAGGTGAATCGAGCATTTTACTCAGGCGCAGTACTGTTCACCCTCTTCGCTTGTACGGAGAGAACGAAGCTGGGTTTTTCCTTAGTACTTGCTGGATGTCATTTGATAACAAAGCAATTTAATAATGTAAACTAATGATAGAATTGTAAGCATAAAGACAACAATAAGAAAGCAAATAATGAGAACCACAAATAATCAAGGACGGACAAAATTGATAAGACAAGGAAGAATAAAAAAGTAACAAGAATTGTTCAACCGATGACTCTTTTTAATATGAATTGCACAACAAGAATCGCAACCGAGGTGCCGTCTCGTATTCACATTTCATAATTTCAATCACAATCTTTCGTTATATCACCGCTGGAGCCTTACATTTAGTTTTGAAAATCATTTTTTTATGAAATAGCTGCCAGCGTTTTAGCCCACCTTATCTCACCGCGTGGCTTCAAGGAGTTCCTCTACTAGCAACACGCCTATCATGCCTACTTTATCTCACCGCATGGGTATCAACCCTAGCCTTATACCACTGCATGCGTATCAATATCACTACATAATCTCAACTCACACCACAAGTGCACATATGCCACAACTTCCAAAAGAATCAACAATACCAATGTTTCTACAACAAATAGCCCATGGTTCAACCATAATTTGTACAAGAATCTCATCAATAACAAAATGAATGTGAATTGCTCAACAAGAAGGATATCTCAACAATTAACAACTTCACCTTAATATGATAATGGCTTTTACAACTTCAACACCAATAATTCAACAAGAATATATTCCACGAAATAACAACTTCAAATAAAGTAATCCAACAATTTAAGAGCTAATCAAGACAATAAGAAAATCAATGACTTCAACTAAAGCATATAAGAACAAATAACAAGTAAGAGGTAGAACAAGTGTTAACAATGTCAAATAAAGCATATAAGGATAGATTAACACATGTTAGAGTAGATTAACAATGAGGAATATAACATGTTATGACAATTCAATTAAAGGCATGGAAAGAGTCTAAATAACTTAAATGGGTCTAATACCACATATAGCCCGTGTACCCACTCGTCACCTTGGGTACACAGCTTTCACATAACACAAATAGCACAATTAATCCAAATCCAAGGGGTAGTTCCCCCACTGAAGGTTAGGCAAGATACTTGCCTCAATTAGGCCAACTCAACCCTCGAAAATATCTTTTCTCCTAAAATTCGCCTCCACATGACTCAAATCTAACCAAAAGTTATTTAATATCATCAAGCAATGCAAGGGAAAACAATTACAATAAATAAAGCTTTGATCTTTACAACATTTGAAAAAAGTCAATCGCGAGCCCGCCCAGTCATAACTCGGGTCCAAGGGTAGATTCCGACTACCCATAACCTCACGAGTCCATATATGTATTTGATTTTCAAATCCGAGTCCAAATCGACTCTCAAAACTCAATTCTTCATTTTTAAAAAACTTGACAAAATTTCCCAATTTTTTTCTTTGATTCTCATAAATATGATGTTAAATCTAAGATATAATCATGAAATATTGTTGGAAATTGATTAGAATCACTTACCCAATATTTGTAGGTGAAAATCCCCTCTCCAAATCGCCTCCTACCGAGTCTTAGGTTCTAAAATGTGAGAAATGAGACTAAATCCCGACTTCCAGCCCTTATCTCCAGCTGCAGATGTCGAAGTTGCGACACAGAGTTCGCATTTGCGAACTGTCGCAATTGCGAATTAGGGATCGCATTAACAGAACTCGCAATTGCGAGGCTGGTGCTCCAATACCTGTGAAAACCAAGCAGCTCTACCTTGAATCCTCGCGATCAATAAGCTAACTCTGCCCGGGTCCGATATCTCTAATACCGGGCACTGCACAAAAATGTACAGAAGTGTAGTATGAGTACAAGTATCAAGACCAACCTTGATAGAGTAGTGATGAGGTACAAGTCAAGACACTCACTAGACAAAATAATTTGTGCAGTATAGAAGTATAAAGCTAATAATGGAAAGCAGAAATCAGTAAATGGCAACAGAATCAACATGTGATATAGACAGTAAAGCAATAAGAACACCATGAAGTATTATTAAAATCAATTAAGAAACGCAAAGGACAACCAATTAATCAAGCCGTTCTATACCAGTTTCACAACAAAATCACTTCGTGATACTTCATCTCATAGTCACAAGTCACGGGTCTCAACCCACCATTATATACACACGGCACCTCGTGCCCACATCCCGAATCACAACCGCACGGACAACTCACGTGCCAATATCTCAATCCGCCCAGCATGATCACAAGCTCACATTCACAATCTACCTAGCGTGGTCACAGGATCACAATCACAATCCACCCAGCATGGTCACATGCTCACAATCACAATCGACTCGGCATGGTCACAGGCTCAAAATCACAATCCGCCCAGCATAATCACAGGCTCACAATCACAATCCGCCGGGCATGGTCATAATCTCACAATAACAATCCGCCCGACATGATCACTGGCTCACAATCACAATCCGCCCGACATGGTTACAGGCTCAATCGCAACATGAACCACGTATAATATAAGAACACATGGGCATGATCAATAAATGTCAAGTTTCATACTCCTGAGTTAGCATAAGTGGCATGCTATGGTGTATGCTTGTGCAAGTGTACTACTGCATCCTAAGTCAATGTGTAATATCAAAGACATCGAGTAGCTCATCGAAGCAACAAAACAAGTCACGTAAGGTGTAAGACATACACAAGGAAAATCACACCATCAAACAAAAATCACCAACACAATGTCCCCAAGCCATCACACATCATCTCTGACATTGCCACCCTTCTCTCTCCCATAGCCACCCGTATAACTCCGCCCTAACAATATCATTAGCCACCCTTATCACTCCGATAGCAGTCAGTATCACTAGGTATAATTACCCACCCTTATCTCTCCGCCCAGATAATAACACAATAGCCACCCCTCTCACTCCGTACATTCAACAATAGTGAGATGCCACTCTTATGCTCCGCATAACAACAATGGTAAAATGCCACTCTTATACTCCACATAACAACAACCGAACCACATAACAATTCACAAATACTAACATCACAACAGCACGGCGTCTCAACTCGTAACACAAGTGCCCATAGTCCATAGGCTACAACCTTTCCAAAAATCCAACAATAACAATATTTCCAGAACAAATAACCCACGACTCAAACACAATGTGTATAAAATCTCAATAACAACAAAATGAACGAAAAAGTAACTCACAAGGAACAACACCCCCTTTAAACACAACTTCAATTAAAATAGATTAATGACTTTCAATAACCTAAATTCTAATTAATTGTTTAAGGATAAAATAATTAGTGAAAGTATCTCCATGAAATGGCAAACTCCGGATTCTAGTGTGTGAATTAGGCTAACAATGAAAGAGATGACACGAACTAGTACTACGTCTAAATGCATGAGAATAATCTGGCAGCAAAAAGGATATCATGTACAACAATTTCAACTAAGAGTAACTCAACAATAAAAATAATCACATAATGGTAAAAGCGGTAACGACTTCAAATAAAGCATATAAGAGCAAACTCGACAGGTGAAAAATATGACATGTAACAACAACTCCAAATAAAGCATGCGATAGCATACACGACGAATAAAAGATACAACGTGTGCTAACAAATTCCAAATAAATACATGAAAGAGGTCTAAGAGTCTAAACCGGTCAACTCCCACATATAAGCCAAGTACGTACTCGTCACCTCAGGTATATGGCTTTCACATGACACAAATAGCACAAACGACTCAAATCCTAAGGAGTAGTTCTCCCATACAAAGTTAGCCAAGTTACTTATCTCAAAGAAGCTAAACCGATAGTCTAAAATGACCTTCTCGTGTGAAATAACCTCCGGATGGCTCAAATCTAGCAAAAATAACTTGATATCATAAATAAAAACCATTAGAAATAATTCCGGATAATAAAGCTTCGATCTTTAATAAAAACCAAAAAGTCAACCTTGGGCCCGCACCTTAAAACCCGATAAAATTCACAAAATCCGAACACCCATTCCGATATGAGTCCAACCATACCATAATTATCCAATTCCGACATCAAATCAGCTTTCAAATCCTCATTTTATATTTTTGAGAGTTTATACAAAAATTTCTCATTTTCTCCCATTCAAATCTCTAATTTAATGTTAAAACCCAGATGAATCAAGAAATATAATCAAATCCTGATAAAGAACACCTACCCCAATCCAACACGTGAAGAACCCTTCCAAGATCACCCAAAACCGAGGTCTATAACTCAAGATATGATAAAAATGGCCAACCCTCGAGATATAAACATTCTGCCCAGCACTTCTGCTTTTGCGGTCCAAAAATGCACACCTGCGCACTCGCTTTTGCGAGCCAATACCCACACCTGTGGTTTCACTTACCAGGACAGAACACGCACCTGCGCAAAAGGGGTTGCACCTCCGACACCGCAGAAGCGCCCAAACAAACCGCAGAAGCGGCATCCTGCGCATCTGCGATAGCTAAGCCCTAGAAGCGACCATCGCATCTGTGCCCTTTTTCGATAGAAGCAAAGCTCCTGCCTAGGTCTCAACGTCGCAAAAGCGACAAAAAATACGCAGAAGAGGTCCGAACACCTGGGCTCCAAAATGCGCAGATACGATGCACCAAAATCAGACTTGCCCAAAAACATGGAAACAATCTGAGACTCGTCTGAAACACACCCGAGGTCCCTGGGAGCTCATCCGAACATACCATCAAGTTCCATAACATAACACGGACCTACCCGAGGCCTTAAATCACATCAAACAACATCAAAACTACGAATCGCACCTCAAATCGAACTTAATGAACTTATAAACTTTCAACTTCTACAACTCGCGCCGAATCATATCAAATCAATCCAGAATAACCTCAAATTTTGCATGCAAGTCCCAAATGACATAACAGAGCTATTCCAACTCTCGAAATTGCAATCCGAGCCCAATATCCACAAAGTCAACTTTCGGTCAAACCTCTCAACCTTCCAAACCTTCAACCTTCCAATTTTCGCCAAAATACATCAAATCAACCTACGGACTTCCAAATCCAAATCCGGACATACGCCTAAGTTCAAAATCACCATACAAAACTATTGGAAGAATCAAAACACCATTCCAGATCGTGTATACAAAAGTCAAACTCCGATCAACTCTTTTCACTTAAGCTTCTAAAACAAGCATTGTTCTTCCAGATCAATCCCGAATCATCGGAAAACCGAACTCGACCACACACGCAAGTCATAATACATGATACGAAGCTGCTCGAGACCCTATGCCACTGAGCGGAATACAAATTCTCAAAACGACCGGCCGGGTCATTACATTCTCCCCCTCTTAAATAAACGTTCGTCCTCGAACGTGCCAAGAACCATTCCAAAGTCATCAAGTCACTAAATAAACTCACAATACATATACTTGCCGGTGATCCCACGTCACCCCAAACCACACGGGCCCGACAACACCATCTCAACTAAAAATTATTCATTCCACCCAATCTAATAAACCTTAGAAATAAATTTTCACCATCCAATCATTTTCCAAGGACCCGATTCCCACATCAACACATGGTATCGGCCTCATCAAGCTGCAACAACCCATGCCTATACCCATAAGGTACAACCACATGACGTAACACATCACACATATGCCCATAACAACAACTCTAGCTGCCATAGCTGCCTATAATCAAATCCAACATCGATAATTAACTTCATATCAGCTAGAACCCTATTCCAAACCTTCACAACACTGACAGCGATGCAAGAAACATGAAGATCCCATGACCATTCTCTCAAATAAACAAGTCACATCTAACTCCACTTAGGTACGCATATCGCAAGCTAAAATCCATTAAGCACAACGCGAATATGACCAAATATGCAAGGAGAAACACATGAGAGAATTATCAAACAAGCCCGACAGGCAAAACTCCCTATAAGTACTTACTAGGAATCAATTCCACAAGGGAGAAATAAATTATATGAACTAATCACAAGGATCTTATCCTAATATAACCCCACTGTGGCACGTAGCCAGGTTCAAACATATCAAACCACATGAAAACGTGACTGCCCTCAGCTCTAAATCACAAGTAGAATACACATCATACCAACTGAAACCTTCCGCTAATCCAACTCTATGAACTAAAATTACCACATATAACAGACTTCCTATATCGGTAGAGCACCTAAATCACGAATCGTAGCCAAACCATCAGGAAATCACATCGAAACTTACTGTAATGAGTAACAGAAAGTTCAATCTAGTCGTATAGCTCTCAATGGTGAAACAAATAAAACAATAGACACGGGCTACCATTATAATATCTCCCAGCAGGGGCAAACACATAAGCAAAGTACAAAATCACGAAACTCACCCATATGTGAAGCAAGATAAGAGGACTCACCCCGATAGGAACAACCAAATCAAAATAAGAATGATGTTCCTCTATAACAATCGAAACCATACCTATGACGACACCATGTGGTGCAGCAGCCTCAGCTGTACCACGGGCCGGGCCTCCCCCTCTAGGGCCATCTACCCACTTGTCCACCACCCCTAACTGACTGTGCAGGTGAAGTAGCAACTAGAATGGAGTTTGTAGCCTGAGTCCTCTGATGAGATCCGCCCCTCCCGAGTCTGGGACAATCTCTCATGATGTGCCTAGTATCATTACACTCATAACAACCCCTCCGCGGGCGTGGCTACTCATACTGAGTCCGTGCCAAATAACCCCGTGCTAGTGGTGCACTAAAAGATGACTGCCCCACATGAGTACCCTGACTAACTAGAGCACCATAAGTGGTCTGAATTGCGATTGGACTAGCTGACTGCCTGAGCCTCCGCCACGATGGGTCATAGCTGAAGAGTAAATTCCGGCGAACCCTCCAGAACCTCGAGACGTACTTGGTCTCCTTATCCTCCCTCTCCTTACCCCGAATATGCTCTAACATCTTGGCAATCTCCACTACCTGCTGAAATGGAGTATCAGTCTGCAACGTCCGAGCCATGCTGAATCTAAGGTCATAACTGAGCCCCTCAATAAATTTGGGGACTCGCTCTTTGACTGTAGGAACCAATGTAGGTGCATGACGGGATAACTCACTGAACCTGATGGCATACTCCGATACCGTCATGGTGCCCTGACGCATCTGCTCAACTCTGTACGCCACGCATCCTGAAGTGTCTGGGGAACAAACTCCCTCAAAAACATCTATGAAAACTGAGCCCAAGTGGGTTGTGCTGCATCGGCTGGTCTACCCTCCTCATAAACCTGCCACCACTGATACGCTGCTCCCGACAGCTGAAATATAGTAAAAGAAACTCCGCTCACATCCACAATATCCATGGTGCGGAGAATACAGTGACACCTCTCTAGAAATCCCTGTGCATATTCGGTAGTTGTGCCACTGAAAGTAGGTGGACTATACCTTTTGAACCTCTCAATCCTCTTCTGCTCCTCCTCTAATGCCCTTGGCCTGACCTCAGGCTTAACCGAAATAATAGGCTATAGCAGCACCACACCCGAAACCTGACCAATGTGAGCCCGCTGCTTTGGAGTATGGGCGATAGGAGTATGACCTCCTCTCCCAATATGCAAAGTAGCTGGTGCAACGGAGATCAATCCCGCCTGAGTCAATGTACCAAACATGCTCAGGAACTCTGCTAAAGTCTCCTGAAATCCGGGGGTAACAACAGGTGCCTCTAGTTCCTGTTCCCCAACTAGAGCTACTGGCGGCTCCTTAAATGCTGCTCTAGCTGCGACACGTGCCCTTTCTCGGCCTTTACCTCAGCCCCGACCTCTCGCGGTTCTAGCAGGGGGCGCAGGTGTCTACTTAGCTGATCTGGTAGCACGTGTTCTCACCATCTTTGAGAGAATAGAGATATAAGGGTTCAAACTTCGAAGTCAACAAATCCGCACAACAGGAATGAAAGAAGTGAAATTTTCTTAATAGTTTTATAGCCTCTCAAAGATAAGTAAAAATATTTCCATACCGATCCGCAAGACTTTACTAAACTCTCTCGTGACTCGTAGAACCTATGAACCTAGAGCTCTGATACCAACTTGTCACGACCCCAAACTCCCTCCGTAGGATGTTGTGATGGCACCTAGTCTCTAAGACTAGATAAGCTGATTACAATAACAATTAAGCCAATTTTTTTAACCATGATAATTTGAAACAACGTTTAATATGAATACCAAAACAAGAACGAAATAGGCTACACGACAATAATCATAACAACCTCCCAAGATTTGGTAATACAGAGTCACGAACTCTAGCTAAATGCATGGAATGATCTCAAGGATCTAAATACAATACTGTTCAAATGACAAACTGATAGTACAATGTAAGGAACAGACTCCAAGGGACTGCGATGATCAAGCAGCTCTACCTTGAATCCTCGCGATCAACAACTAACTCTGCCCGGGTTTGATATCTCCAATACTTGGCTCTGCACACAAAAATGTGGAGAAGTGTAGTATGAGTACACCACGGTCGGTACCTAGTAAGTATCAAGACTAACCTCGATGGAGTAGTGACAAGGTATAAGTCAAGACACTCACTAGAGAAAATAACCTATGAAGTATAGAAGAATAAAGATAATAATGGAAAGCAGAAATCAGTAAATGGCAACAAAATCAACATGTGATGTAGATAGTAAAACAATAAGAACACCATGAAGTATTATTGAAACCAATTAAGAAACGCAAAGGACAACCAATTAATCAAGCTGTTCTACACAAGTTTCACAATGAAATAACTCCATGATACTTCATCTCACAGGCACAAGTCACGGGTCTCAACCCACCATTATATACTCACGGCACCTTGTGCCCACATCCCGAATCACAACCGCACGGAAAACTCACGTGCCAATATCTCAATTCTGCCCAGTATGATCACAGACTCATATTCACAATCCGCCCGGCGTGGTCACAGGCTCACAATCACAATCCGCCCGGCATGGTCACTTGCTCACAATCAAAATCGACTCGGCATGGTCACAGGTTCAAAATCACAATCCGCCCAGCATAATCACAGGCTCACAATCACAATTCGCCGGGCATGGTCATAATCTCACAATAACAATCCGCCCAACATGATCACTGGCTCACAATCACAATCCGCCCGACATGGTCACTATCTCACAATCACAATCCGCCCGACATGGTCACAAACTCAATAACAACATGAAGACGGATAATACAAGAACACATGAGTATGATCAATAAATGTCAAGTTTCATACTCCTGAGCTAGTATAAGTGGCATGCTACGATGTATGCTTGTGCAAGTGTACTATTGCAGCCCAAGTCAACAAGTAATATCAAAGACATCGAGTAGCTCATCAAAGCAACAAAACAAGTCGTGTAAGGTGTATAAAATACACAAGAAAAATCACACCATCACACGAAAATCACCAACACAATGTCCCCAAGCCATCAAACATCATCCTTGACATTGCCACCCTTATCTTTCTAATAGCCACCCGTATCACTCCGCCCTGACAATATCATTAGACACCCTTATCACTCCGATAGCTGCCGGTATCACTCCGTATAATAGCCGCTGGTATCACTCCGTCCGGACAATAACACAATAGCCACCCCTCTCACTTCGTACATTCAACAACAGTGAGATGCCACCCATATGCCCCACATAACAATAATGGTGAAATGTTACCCTTATACTCCACATAACAACGACAGAACCACAAAACAATTCACAAATACTAACATCACAACAACACGACGTATCAACTCGTAACACAAGTGCCCATAGGCCACAACCTTTCCAAAAATCCAACAATAATAATATTCCCATAACAAATAACCCACGGCTCGCAAAGCAAATTTGAGCAGTTTCATTGTCTGTTTCTGCTTCGATTCTGCTTGATCTACACTTAATTCAGAATTCGCACCTGAAGAGGAGTTGTTCCTGTGATTTAGCGAAGCAAACTTCAGCAGTTTCGTTGCCTTTCTGCTTCGTTTCTGCTTCTCTGTTTTGTTTCTTCTTCATTGTAGAGAATTGGAGGTAAGTCGATGAGTTCTTGAGCAACCATGGCTGCCGCTAGCTCTCCCCAGTCTTTGGCTATGGGAGAGACAACTCAAATCACTAATGATGAAATCAGTAACAATCCCAAACAGTCATATGCAGCGCAGGTTCAACAAAAAAATTTTGCTGCAACGACATCGAAAATTGAACTTTGTCTAGTTACTTTCGCTCATGGAGAGCCGACGATCGAATTCACCATGGATGAAATTAATGAGTTCACAAGAGAGGAAGGACT
This sequence comes from Nicotiana obtusifolia, assembly GCA_002018475.1. Taxonomy (NCBI): domain Eukaryota; kingdom Viridiplantae; phylum Streptophyta; class Magnoliopsida; order Solanales; family Solanaceae; genus Nicotiana; species Nicotiana obtusifolia. The sequence goes on from MCJB01050448.1 coordinate 84,470, forward strand.
GCATCAAGCAGTCATGATTAAATTTTCTTATGGAAAATCATATTTGCAAGAGATCCGAAGGGTATTCTCGACGCAATTTGATGTTCGTGGAAATTGTAATATTGGACAACTGGAGTATCGCCATTTGCCGGTTCGTTTTGATCTGTTTACTGATTATGTTCAGTTTCTTTCAAGATCGACTGGATATTTGAAGGCTAAAGGGATGAATACTTCTTTAGAACTTTTCCACGGACTCTACGGTTCAATCCAAAGGAGGAAACTTCCATGGCTGTCGTTTGGATCTCAATGCCAGGTTTGCCTCCTAATTTTTTCCAAACGATCGTTAATGTCTATCGCTTCTACTGTGGGCGAAGCCCTTGCTGTGGACAAGGCGACGCAGGAAAGAACAAGGCTAAGCACAGCTAGAGTTAAGGTGTTGCTAGACTTGTTAGACGAACATCCAAAAAAGGTTAAGTTGCGCATCATTGAAAAAGCCACTGGAAAATCTGTCGTGTATTACCAGGAGATTGTTTATGACAATCTACCAAAGTATTGTTGTTATTGCAAACATCAAGGGCATGACGAACGAGTATGTCGAATTTTGAAAGGAAATTCTAGAGGAAATGTTATCGCAGAAGTCGATCTCAATCTGACAGCAAGTAACGAGAAAAAAATCGAGTAGCTAAAAGGTGATGCCCGACATTATTTGAATGCTAAAAGAATTGCCCAAGGTCTGGTGGAAATAGCTGACAAACAAGCCAACAACAGTAAGCAGCAGGTGCTGCAACTTGAGAGAAACAGTGCTGAAGCTAATCGTGAAGTTACTAGGAGTATGGTTGTTGCTGTTACTGAGAAAACAACATCATTGCATAATGGGAGTCCAGCTGAGCATATAGGGGATGACATAATGCCTGAGAAGGGCCAACCCAAAATTGCTGGACTGGACAGTGTAGATGCTGCTGCTACTGGAAAACAGGTTGCTGCACAACAAGGGAGTCCAACTGTTGTTACTTCTATTGAAAATCAAAATAAACTTGATGATGCTATAAGGATGCCAAAAACAGTTATCCCTGCTTCCACCGTATTTGCAAGAGTTAATACTGCAATTGTTGATGGTAAAAAACCTGCTGCTAATCGAGTGACAAATGCAGTAACCTCCAGTTCTGTCCCAGTTCTGGAAGGTGAGGCCCAATGTTTACGGAGCAAAAAGAATGGGAAACAACCTGCACATGGAGATTCTAAAGATATTGGTAAGATTAGTGATGGTAAAGAAGAAGATAAAACCAAAATGGGTGAGGTTTGGAATGTGGTATCATCGAGAAAATCACCCACAAAGAAGGCTGCATCAACTGGCCAGTTGAGTCCAGGTGCTCGAAGAAATGCCCCAAGCAATTTTAACAGCTTGAATGTGTTTGAAGTTCTTGAACTCGACGAGGCTCGACAAATGCAGATAACAACTCAAAATGACATTAG
>MCJB01050449.1:2321-38343 GCA_002018475.1 Nicotiana obtusifolia
ATTATGGATTTCTGACCACATTCTCCATAGGGCCCTCTTATCTCTTCCTTCTCCGAGCTCTGGTTATGGAAGAAGGAACCGAGAAGAAGGTATCAGCAACAACTGGTTTTATTACGGGACAACTCATGATGTTCATATCGATCTATTATGCGCCTCTGCATCTAGCATTGGGTAGACCTCATACAATAACTGTCCTAGCTCTACCATATCTTTTGTTTCATTTCTTCTGGAACAATCACAAACACTTTTTTGATTATGGATCTACTACCAGAAATTCAATGCGTAATCTCAGCATTCAATGTGTATTCCTGAATAATCTCATTTTTCAATTATTCAACCATTTCATTTTACCAAGTTCAATGTTAGCCAGATTAGTCAACATTTATCTCTTTCGATGCAACAGCAAGATCTTATTTGTAACAAGTGGTTTTGTTGGTTGGTTAATTGGTCACATTTTATTCATGAAATGGCTTGGATTGGTATTAGTCTGGATACGGCAAAATCATTCTATTAGATCGAATAAGTACATTCGATCTAATAAGTACCTTGTGTTAGAATTGAGAAATTCTATGGCTCGGATCTTTAGTATTCTCTTATTTATTACCTGTGTCTACTATTTAGGCAGAATACCCTCACCCATTCTTACTAAGAAACTGAAAGAAGCCTCAAAAACAGAAGAAAGGGTGGAAAGTGAGGAAGAAAGAGATGTAGAAATAGAAACAGCTTCCGAAATGAAGGGGACTAAACAGGAACAAGAGGGATCCACTGAAGAAGATCCTTATCCTTCTCCTTCCCTTTTTTCGGAAGAAAGGTGGGATCCGGACAAAATCGATGAAACGGAAGAAATCCGAGTGAATGGAAAGGACAAAATAAAGGATAAATTCCACTCTCACCTTACAGAGACAGGCTATAACAATATTAATACTAGTAATAGTCCAATTTATGATTATGAGGATTCTTATCTGAATAATAATAACACGGGGAATCCAGAAATTTTTAAATTGCAACTGCTTGATAAAAAAAATGAAAATAAAGACCTATTCTGGTTTCAACAACCTCTTGTGAGTCTTCTTTTCGATTATAATCGATGGAATCGACCATTTCTCTACATAAAGAATAATCGATTTGAATAGGCCGTAAGAACGGAAATGTCACAATATTTTTTTGACACATGTAAAAGTGATGGAAAACAAAGAATATCTTTTACATACCCACCAAGTTTATCAACCTTTTGGAAAATGATAAAAAGAAGGATACCCCTATTGTCACTCCAAAAAAGGCTCCCTAATGAACTGGACAATCAGTGGATTTCTACCAACAAAGAAAAAAGTAAGAATCTGAATAAGGAATTTTTAAATCGACTTGAAGTTCTAGACAAGAAATCTTTTTCTCTCGATATACTCGAAACAAGGACTAGATTGTGTAATGATGATACTAAAAAAGAATACGTGCCTAAAATGTATGATCCTTTGTTAAATGGATCATATCGAGGAACAATCAAAAAAAAGTTTTCACCTTCAATCATAAACAATACTTCGCTAGAAAATTTGAAAGAGAGAGTTAGAATAAATCGAATTCATACTATCTTTCTTCCGAATACTGATTACCAAGAATTTGAACAAAAAGTGGATACGGTTGATAAAAAACCATTATCAATAGAAATTGACGAGTTCTTAACTTTAATGAATGAATTTGGTAACGAACCAAAATCGAGTTTAAATTTGAAAGACCTTTCTTTATTTTCAGACCAAGAACAGGGAAGAGTGAATTCAGAAAAAAGAACTAAATTATCACCCTTAAAGCTTAAAATGATGGAAAACAAGGGCCGTGGGAAAATGGCCATAAAAACCCAGAAATGAAGAAGAAGAAGAAAATAAAAGTAGAAGAGTGAACTGAAGATGGTACATGTGTATCTTGTGTGAGGGCAGTAGAAATCGAGAGCAATGGAGAGTTTGAGTAGCAGTCATGTGAGAGATGGAGGAGTTAGAGTTTGGGGGGAAAAGGTTAGAGTGTTACCTGTAAGAGAGGACTTTTTTTCTTTAAACTTATCCGACAGGTCACTTTTGCGGGAGTTTTACCACTTCTGTGCCTGTGCTTTTGTGGTTAGTGAACCGCTAGTGTGAAGCTTTTGCATCTGCAATCCAACTGGTGCTTCTGCGAGACCGCTTCTGCGAGTGGTGTTCCGCAGATGTGGTTGCACCATATGACTGATGCACAAACTGGGCAGCCACTATTGTTGTGCACTCCAACACCTCAAACTTCTCAATTCAATTACAAAAAATCTGAAACTTGGTAGATTAGTCAAAAATAATATACTAAGCTATTCTAAAAAAGAAAATTTCAAAAACAAACTTAAAATTTGAAAGTGATGTGTGTGTGTTTGGCCAATGTGCGATCGCATTTTCGGTCATAACCATTATGCGGTCCGCATAATTGGCATTCCATTGCATTTTTTAGCGACCAAAGCTTACAGACTTCTGAATCATTCTGCGAGCAATATGCGGTCTTCATAACCAATATGTGATCACATTATTTTTTGTCGCAGAAAAGCAAGTTTAGCCACTTTTTCTTCACTTTCCCTGAAGACACACACAGATCAAAATATTCCACAAAAACAACTAACCTACAAAAAAAAAATCTAACAACAATGTTTGAAAGCGATGGGTTGCCTCCCACCAAGCGTCGCATTTAACGCCGTGGCACAATGTGAATCAACTATACCACTTTTCTTGCCACTTGGACGATATGACTTGGGCACCTAACTTGGAATCAAGCTTATGACTGTGAGAGACGGGGGTGGTAAGTAGATGATCAAGCCAAAAATCAATTTCTTCATTTTGCATTTATTGGCTTTCTTTTGAGGCATGCCATTTTGCATTCTTGAATATTCAAATTGCAAGATGTATGGCTCTGGTCTTTCTTATTTACACTCCCACATGGTTTCACATGGTTCAATTCTCATATTACCATACAAGTCCAAAGTTGTAAAATGCGTGTAATGAGATAATTGCTTCCCAACTTGTAACTTTTTCCGGATTTTGACATCCTCTTTTTCCCCCGAACTAGAGTCATTCTCAACCATCTTTTCAATTACATCAGTTGAATCTAATTCCATATTTTTCTTGGCATCACCAACAACCATGAAGTTGGTTGGCTGATGTTCAATTCTTGATTCCTTAAAATAAATCTCACTTTCTTCCTCGAAGTTGGACTCTTCCTGACCTCTTTCCACACTCTCAAGTTGGTGGGCATAGTGAGCCTCACCAATATTATCATTTGATCTTCTAAAGTGTGGATATTCTCATCATTTTGATTCAAAACTTGTTTCAAGTCCTCGAGTGCCAAGATGTGCTTCTCCTCATTTTCAAGAATGGCCTCCAACATGAGCATCACCTCTCATTTTGAGCATTTGAGAGTTCTTCTTGATTTTGATCAAGCATCGAAGAAGGATTTTCGGCTTCAACATCTAAGGAAGGTTCATGGCTATCATTCACTTTCAAAGCTTTTTGGACCTCTAAAGCTTCTAGCATTTCTCCCATTTGTGAGTTCAACCTTTCAAGCACCAAATCATTTTGGAGACTATTTTCCAAAAGCTTCTCCAACGCATTTTGATCTTTGTTTCCTCCTTCAAGTAGGCATTCTATCACGAGCTTGGACTCTCCATTTTGACCATGCTCACTTTCTTCCACTTTCATATCCCTATAATTATCATCACAAAAAGTAGAATCATCATAGCGGGGGTTCGGGGAAGGGAAGGACAAATAGGCACAATTATACCAGTGGCCATTTTGACCATCACACTTATCACATATACTCCACTCATGGGTTTGTTGAGATTTTGTATACAATCCGCCCCGGGGAGAATTCAAATAATTTTTCCACGAGTGTGGTCCTCCACAATAAGTACAAGGGTCATCAAAGTATGAACAACTACCTTCCGACCAATATTCATTATGCGATGCCATTTTTCAAAACTAAGAAAATAAACAAGAAACAATGAAGAAAATAATTAAGAGGATAAACAAAGATAAGAAAATAATTACACAAATATTCACAAGTTTGGACCAAAGCACGTACACTTATTTCTCAAACAACCTAAATACGACAAATTGTTCCTCGGCAACGGGCCAATTTGATGCGTCCAAATTCACTACTAAAAAGTAAATGGACGGGTCGCATGCAATATAATTTACCCAACTATGTATCGGGGTCGAATCCCACAGAGAATAATATGTAGGCAATTAGGCGTGTAAGAGAATTATCACTTATTATGCTAAGCCAAACACTTAGAATGGTTTTGAGAAAATATTTATAACTAAGTGTGAAAATGTAAACTAACCTCGAAAGCAAGTAAAATGATCAATGACTACAAGCATGGATGCATTGGGAATTACACTCAAGTAACGATCCAATGTATTTCACGATTTTATAAATATGAGCGAGTTTATGTTAATTAGCCTCGAGTAATAATTCTATATTAGATTCTTCCGAAGACTGACAAGACTTTCTAATTGAATTATCTCTAAAACAATTAAGAGATTAAGCACACCCGAATATGACTACAAGTAGTTCAATCCTATTCCTAGGTAGAATCTATAAAGTGAGGGTTAACGCCTCAAGTTCTTGTTAATTAATCTTTTCCAACCCCAAATTATCTTTCCCAAAATTAATTCGAACTGAATTGGCGAGTCCTAGGGTTAGCTAATCCCTTTGGAAACATTAAAGAACAAGAATAATTAAAGAAATAATAACTCACTTCATAATAAATGAAAATCGTTCAATGCATAAGCACAACAAGATATTTAATCCACACTTTAAATATGAATATTCCCATAAACAAGATTCAAGTTTTGGAAAAAATACTACACATTTAGATAGACAATACAAAGCAAGGAAATGAAGAAATGAGCCTAAATGATAAGAAATTTTCAACCAAAAGCTCCAAATCTTCAAGACCCAAGTGTGTGTGCAAGAGCCCTGGGTCCAAAAATTGTCTTCTCTAGTCAAGAGACTCAAAAATAATCCAAAGATTTGCCATAGATGTGCCAAAGATATGTTTCCAATAAGTTAGGTCGTGTATTTGTGGGTTTGGAATGGAGAAAATGTGAAATGCCAAGACTGTCCATAGCTGAAGCTCGTTGACCGCACCTGCGGAAGAATCCTCACAAGTGCGGTTTTGCAAATGTGGATAATTGTTCACAGAAGCTACCATTGTGGAAAATACTACTCCGCAGAAGCAGATCACGAGGCGTAGAAGCGCACACGCAGGTGCGGATCCTTTGCAGAAGTGCCTCCGCAGACGCGGACGACCAATCACACATGCGATCCTAGCGGAGGTTTGCCCAGTTTCGCAGATACGGCCTCCTATTCGCAGACGCGAGCTCGCAGAAGTGCACAGTGTTCCGCATATGCGGAATCACTAAAGGAATTGCATTTTTTAACTTTTTTTTTTGCTTAATTCTACTTCAATTGAATTCAACTCTCTTCATGGTTTCATTTACCTGAAAATCTAGCAATACACACCATAAACAACTTCATTTTATAATTAAAGAATACAAAATCTAAAGAAAAGGTACTAAAATAAATGGTAAAATCATCACTCATTAGGGTCCCACAGTGTCCTTTCCCCGTTTAGTGAAAGGCCACGGAGAAGTGACAAAGTGGAGGTGTTCGCCGACTTGGTGAATTATCGGGGCATATTTGGACACTGCTCGCATTTCGTCAGCAATTCTAGAGCATCTTTTTTCATGGTGGGCCAATAATACCCGGCCCATATGAGGCACCTGTCAAGTGCTCGGTTACTGGAGTGGCTACCACAGTGACCTTCATGGACTTCCTCGAGGACGCGTTGGGTTTGGTTCGGGCCTAAGCATTTTTACAAAGGGCCGTCGTACGTTCTTTTGTATAAGTCATTGTGAAGGAGGCTGTACCTGGTAGCTTGCATTCTCAGCGTTTTGGCTTCTTTTTGTCGTTTGGGAGGGTGTCGTCCTACAAATAGTTTATAATACAATTGCGCCAGTCCCAAGTTAAATTTATATATTTTACCTCAATATGGTCCAATGCCGAATTGAGGAGGTGAACTACACTCTTATCCCCGGAGTTATACTTTTGGTGGTGGCGACTAACTTGGCGAGACCGTCTGCTTTGACGTTATGATTTTGTGGAATTAGTCGAGCTAGATCTCGTCAAAATTGAGTAACAATCTGCAGATCTCGTTCTGATACTTTTGCAACCTCTGCTCTTTGATTTGGAAAGTCCTAGTAACTTGGTTGACTACGAGCTGAGAATCACAATGAAGCTTTATTCGGTTCGCTCCGTACTTGAGTGCTAGTCTTGATCCTACAATTACGACCTCATACTCGGCCTTGTTGTTAGTAATATCTGGACATCTTATGGATTGGGTGAATTATCTCACTGGTGGGATCCTCGAGTACGAGTCCCAGGCCAGACCCACATGCATTGGATGCGCCATCGATGTGTAGGACCCGAAGGTCTTGTGCCTGAAGAGAAGCTTGAATGGCTTCCTTTTCGTCCTCAGGCATTACTTTTGCGCTAAATTCTGCGACGAAGTTGGCGAGCACTTGCGACTTTATCGTTGTGCAAGACTGATAAATGATGTCGTGCTCACTTAATTCTATGGCTCATTTGGCCAGCCTCCCTGACAGCTCGGGTTTGTATAATATGCTTCTTAAAGGAAAAGTGGTGATGACCGAGTTTGGGTGACACTGAAAATAGGGTATAAAATTTTCTTGAAGCTATGACCAAGGCCAAGGAAAGCTTCTTAAGGTGAGGGTACCTCGTCTCGACATCGATAAGCGTTTTACTGATATAATAAATTGGAGACTGCGTACCTTTATCTTCTCGAACCAAGACCGCACTTAATGCTACTTCCGAGATGGCAAGGTAAACGAGGAGGCGCTCCCCGAGCTCGGGCTTTGAGAGCAAGGTTGGTGACGATAGGTATGCCTTCAATTCTCGTAATGCTTGTACAGACTCGGGCGTCCACTCGAGGCCATTTTCCTTTTTGAATATGCTAAAAAACCTATGACATCTATTAGACAGACCGCGAAATGGTCTGGATAGGGGGGAATTCGACCGGTCAGTTTCTGGACTTGCTTCTTAGTGGTCAATCATTCTGGTATCCCATCTATAGCCTTAATTTGATCTGGGTTGACCTCAATCCCTTGCTGTGATACCAAGAAGCCTAAAAATATTCCCACGGCTACGCCAAAAGCGTATTTCTTGGTATTCAATTTCATTCCATACTTTCTTAGTATATCGAAGGCTTCTTTTGGGTGGTCGATATGATCCTCTGCCTTCTCGGACTTGATCAACATGTCGTCCATGGTTTTGCCGAGTTAATCTTTGTACATTTTTGTGACTAACCTTTGATAGGTAGCCCATGCATTCTTCATCCCAAATGGCATGACCCTATAACAATAAGTTCCCCTGTGGGTGATGAATGTAGTTTTCTCTTGGTCTTCTTCCTCCATGAGTATTTGGTTGTAACTTGAGTAGGCATCCAGAAAATATAACAGCTCGTGTCCTGCTGTTGCATCGATGAGTTGGTCGATGTGAGGCAGTGGGAATGAATCTTTTGGACATGCTTTTTCTAGGTCTATGAAGTCCACGCACATCCTCCATTTCCCATTTTTCTTTTTGACCATCACTACATTGGCATCCATTTGGGGTACTTCGCCTCCCTGATGGAGTTGTTTTCCAATAACTTCTCTACTTCTTTGTGGACGGCCTCATTGATGGTGGGGTTGAACTTTTGTTGGACCTGCCTTACTGGGGGTAGAAGGGGTCGACATTCAGTTTGTGTGTGGCGATATCTTTGGGGATGCCTGGCATATCTGCATGACTAAAGGCAAACAAATCTACGTTAGTTATTAAGAATTGAGTGAATTTACCTGGCTCTCAGAGTTTACTGCTGATGTAGGACTTTTTACTGAGGTCGCTATGATCTAGCTGAACGTGGTCGAGGTCTTATATGGTTGATTCAGCTGCTTCGACCGTCTTGGGGTCTGTAATATCTTCCTTGGCTTCGCCTTGTGGCGACCTCGACGCTGTTGATTGCTATGCTTCTTTTTCTTTTCTTTCTTTTTTGGAGTTGCCATGCTGTCCATGGTGATTCGGTAGCATTCCCGAGACGTACGTTGTTCCCTTCGCATGCTGAATATTCCCCAAGGTGTTTAGAATTGATCACTTGGTATAAGCTGGAGGGGAGGGCTCTTATGGGGTGTATCCACGGTTGTCCCACGATGGCGTTGTATGTGGTGTCCTGGTCCCTGATATGGAATGTTGTCTCTAGAGTTACCCCGCCGGCAAGAACGGGGAGTGTGATTTCTCCCGAAGTCCGTTCAACTGCGTTGTTAAAATCGGTTAGTGTAATGTAATGTTACACTATCTTATCCTTGAGTCTCATATGTGCGAGGACTCGGGGATGGATGATGCACGCTCCACTTTCGTCATCTACCATAATTCTCTTAACATCAGTATCTAAAATTCGTATAGTAATTACAAGTGCATCATTATGAAGGAAAGTCAAGTCGTCAGTATCTGACTCATCGAAGATGATACCTTCTTCGCGTCCGTCATACCGTTCATGGGTGATCGATCTTTTGTACTTCTGGGTGGCGGTGAATTTGATGCCATTGATAGAGGCATCGTTGCTGCCCCCATTATCATATTGATGGTACGAGCTGGTGAAGGGGGCTTTGGTTGGCCTGGACGTTCTTGACCCCTTGCTAAGGTGTTCCTGCCTTTGTCGCTGAGTAGTTCTTTGAGGTGCTCTTGCTGCAGTAAATTTTCCACCTCTAGTCTCAGGGCGATGCAATCTTCTGTTTTGTATCCACGTTCTTAGTGGAACTTGCAGAGGGCATTAGATTTCCTTGTGTTTGGGTCCAACCTCATCTTTGGTGGCCATTTGACTTTTGTTCCGAGCTTCTCGAGAGCATAGACCACTTCTGTAGGCGATACGCAAAAATTGTGAGCAGATGACAAGAGGGCATACCTCGATCGTTCCTGTGAGTGCCTTATCTCGGCCTAGACAGGCCATCTTCATATCGAAAGGAGGGGACGTGTGTCCTTACATAGGGTTGGTGTCGTTCCCTGCTTGGCCGCGATACTGGGTGGTCTCTCCCCATACTATCCATGCGTTCTTTCCTAGGCTCAGATTGTACCGAGATGAGTCGTCAAGTTGGTACATTGAGGTCGTTGTAGTCTACTCTGACCTCGGCACAGTAGGCATTATGGATTTCATCCCAAGTGGCTAGTTGATACTTCATCAATTGACTCAGTAGCTTTCTGGTGACCCTCGAACCCTCTCTGCTCAACCCATTCTCAAAGGCTACCACGGCCATCCTTCGGAAACATTTGGTAAGGTCATCCTCACCCTGTTGAATCAGGCGGAAGTCCCTAAGTCCCTTTCCAGGGGATTGCTTAATAGAAAGATGTCGTTTACTCTTGTTTCAGCTTTCTTGGCCTTGACATGTGCCATCACAAACTTGTCGGCCATCTTTTCAAACGTTTCTATAGAACGAGCTAGCAACTTTGAATACCATGTAAATGCCCCTCCAATGAGGGTTTCGCCAAATGTTTTTAGCAAGGTGGACGATACATGCTCTTTGGTGAGATCGTTGCCTTTAACAGTGGTAACGAAGTGAGTCACATGATCTTCGGGGTCAGTCGTCCTGTCGTAGATTCTGAGATATGGGGGATTCTTGAAAGTCTTTGGTATGGAATGTGGAGCCGCTTCCTCGCTATACGGCTGTTCCACAAACCTGCCGCGTCTCTTTTTGGTAATAATTTGGGTGCACCTAGTATTTTGTCTACCCGTTCCTGGTGCTCTTTCATTTGATCTTTGAGCGCCTTATTCTCGTTTTCCATTTCCTCCATTCTTTTCAGCACGACAGCGAGGAAGCTGTCATCTGCATTGTCAGTAATAGTGTGAGTTTTACCTAGAGTCAGAGGGCCTAGTTGGTCGTTCTGGTCGTTCCCATGTTGTGCAGCATGGATTCTCATAGTTTCTGTGGTGGTGCATGGATCTTGTTTACTGAGCACGCTGAGTAAAGTATCATTTACCCATGCTTCGAGGAGATTTTTCATAGCAAGTGGAGCCTTCTCTCCCGTGGACGTGGAGGCTCCTTTCCCATTTGACTTTTTTGCACTGCAGAAAGGGGCAGGCGACCTCTCTCGTCTGGGAGAGGCCGTAGGCGTCACTTCCTCGCCTTGGGTTTCATAGGCTTCGTTGATGGCATTTATGAGGTTAAGGGGAGCGTTATCTGTAACCCTCATTCTGTTTCCTTGTTACTTGCCATGGAAATTTTTGTACGCACAGAGAGAAGAGATAAACTTTGTGGTTTGTTGGATTAATAAGTCACGTAAGTTGTGGATCTAATAGAAACTAAGAGATTGGCTTAGAAAATCCCCAAAGACGGTGCCAAACTGTTTGACCCAAAATTTAGATCTAGGTTTAAACAATCAGATTTACTAATAAAATAGAGTTAATCTTGGCTAATCTTAATATCCAAAAGATTGGTTAACCGATTTTTTAGCAAGATGCCACAGATACTACTTGAGTAGCAATAAATATCAACATAATGCGATTTTCAATGACCCAAGAACAAAAATGGTAGCATTAAATGACAGTAAATAATGATGAATGGCATTTATCTAAATAAATGCATGCGAGTCACCCGAAAATGATGAGATTCTTTGATATTACTTCTGACAAAGATAGATGGTGGTACGCCTTTGAATATTCGGATCCTTCTCGGATTGTTGGAGAAAAAGATAGATAAAGATATGAAGAAAAGGTATATTTTGTATATCAATGATAAAGTAAGAATCTCCAGAAAAAGTTAATGTAGTTTCTTTTTACAATGAGCATCCAATCCCCTTCACAATTATCTCTCTTTCTATTTATAAGGGCACACGGGCCACAAAAACCCTAATAGTACAGATGGGAGGAATATTCACTAGATTATTCTCTGTAAGGTCTTATTTCCAAACTTGCAGTTAGTGCTCTAGTAAGGAGAGTACTCATCCTCGTCTTCGTCCTTCGTTGGGTTCTCGAACTCGCTTCCATCTTCTGTTGAAACCAACTTGATGACACGTAGCAGTCTTCAAAGACTTCCTTAATGCCGATTTTTAGCCCTCAAGCAAAGAGCGCGAGCAAGAGAGAGGTGCATATAAAAGAATCTGAATATCTTATCTAATGGAGTAGCTAGTTAATGAGCATTATATAGCATTTTTGCTTATCAAATATTCAAATGCAATGAGTTTCATTCAGACTGCTACCTCAACACGATGAAGGATGCTTAACTATTTGTAGCATTTTCTCTCGATAATGAGCATTCCGACTGCTACCTCAACATAATTGACTACAATGTGTTTAAATATTCCGTTCACGAGCTTAACTGTTGCTCTTTTACTTGTGAACAGTGTTGTGTTTAATCATCTTGATATTCATGAGCAAGCCAAAAAGTTGCACTAAATGAAAGGTAAATCCTCAATCTCTTATGTATGTAAAATATATTCTACAAGAACAATATGCAAGACAGGAGGTAAAAATTAGTCAACTTCAATGAACTTGTTATTCAAGCTCGTGATATTTTGGATTGGTTTCTTTTACAAAGGGACTTTGTCCCTCGTTAGAGGGAAAGAGCAAGATTGTTGTGCTTATATATAGAAGCACTTCTTTTATCTATTAAAGAGTTGAGAAGAGCGCAATCCTCGCGTTATTGTAGTCGTTTGGCTTCGCATGATAAATTTTTTAGACTAAATTTATTTTTCTTTTTTATTATTTGTTTTCCTTTTTCTGATACTTTTCATGCGAAAAATAAACTCAAAAGTTTAAATTAATTATTTTCCCAAATGGTCAAATTTGCGACCAACAAATAAATTAACAGAAATTTATTTCTGCCGAAGAGACGCCTTTTCCATGAACAAGCATTTTTGCTTTTGTTGAGACTCCAACCGGTTGGCTATAAGTTTAGATTTTTAGCCTCAAGTTTTTACAATCGAAATTTGAAAGAACTCTCCCCTCTCTTGTACATGTTGCATAATTTTTAAAAGCAAAAACGTAAGTATTAGTGTAATTTATTGTCATTTGTTGAGTTATATAATTTCTATTGCCAGCATTACAGGATAGTGTTTCAGTTCTATCTTGGGAGAAATTGATCCAAAATATTAGACAATTGTAAAAAGATCAAATTCCTTAAGAAAACATAACTTGAGTTTGAAACTTTTAATTGTCTATTTGTGTTTTTGTTTCTATTTTATCTAGGTATTAGAGTAAGTAATGCTTATACGCTTGACTCCGATCTATAACATCATGAAATTTATTATTATATATGCCCCTTTTAACTTGTACTTGTTTTATTTTTTTCGTTTATATCTGTACCCGGTTTTTGTTAAAAGTATTTTAAAAAGATGATTTTGTCCTTCTTTAGTAAAAGACTACTTTCTCTCCAAGTATATGACATATTGTCTCTTGTCTCTGTCTCTCTCTCCTTCTTCGCGGCTTTGATTTGTTATTCTCTGAAATCAAATGATTTTTTCCATTGCATTCTGCGTGATTTTCCAGGTGTTTCTTCTCCAACAACATTAAGTATAATCACATGTACGATTTTAATGGTTGCTTTATTACATTGCATTAACTGTGTATGGGGTTTTCAATTACAATCAATTTTAGAGTTTTTTTTTTTGTTGATAGTTTATCTTTGATGAATTATTTTTCATTTTTTTTATTTGTGCTAAAATAGTTTTCTAGGTTTTACTTTGATCAGTGCATTAGTTTTGTAGGTTTTACTTTTACTGATTAGTGTTTTTAGGTTTTTTGAAACCGTATTTGTGTTTTTGATGAAAATGTTATATATTCTTCAGTGATTTTGGAGACGTTGAAATTATTAAAAATTTTGAGACTTAAATAAATGATGCTATTAAAGTCTGAAGTTTAGTCTCTAAAGTCTGATGTTAGAAAGCTTTAAAATATTACTTAAGCCAAATTATTCTGAAGTTTTTTAATGATTCTTTTAATCTGGTCTGAAGTTATAAAAAATGTAAAACATAAATTATGCCATAATGTTCTGAAGTTATTTTTTCCACCTATAAATTTTTTCAACGGATGGCATTTATGATATCCAAAGCACCTAAAGATCCTAAAGCACCTAATGCACCTAGAATATGTAAAGCTCCTTCAGTCCGTATTGCTGTACCTACAAAACCAGAGGAGAGATATTATGAGTTTCGAGATTGGTTTGATTGTCATGCTTACTGGAAGGGGAACCACAATTTGAAGGGTTTAATTACAACTTTCTTGACTCCTGCACAACAGGAGAAGCTGAATAATGATACATTTCGATATATCATGGCTATGGAGAATTTCCATTGCAGCATGAAGTTGGTTCATTGTTTGATTCTTTCTCGCGTATTCACTAACGACCGAGATTCCATTAGTTTCAAGATTTTTGGCCATGATGTGTCATTCAGCCTTGAAGACTTTCACACTATGAGCGATTTGAGGATCACAACACATAATGTTGAAAGACCAATTAAACGAGATAGTAAGATTCTGAAGCGCTATTTTGGGAAGTCTAAGGGTGTGACCTTGAAGGACATTCGAGAGTATAGGATACGAAATCAAATTAAATGGGATGATGTGAATTTCAAACACGTATGCGAGAGAGATAAAGATGCTGTGAAGCTTATGAGAATTCTTATTGTTGAGTCTATTTTGTTTGGAAGAAAACATGAATCAATTGTGTTGGAGGAGTATGCAGCAATTGTTGAAGACGATGAGGCTTGTATTAATTATCCTTGGGGTAATGCGTCTTATGAGAAGCTGATTACTTTAATGAAACATATTTTGGACAACAAGGACAAAACCAATGCAACTGAGTGTCACGACTCCAATTTTCCTCCGTAGGATGTCGTGATGGTACCTAGTCTCTAAGATTAGGTAAGCCTAACACTTACTGAGTTAAATGACAGAATTTAACCAAAACAACTATTAAACATAAACAGTATATTCTATATAAATTCAACAATCCCAACATGATACAATATCTCAAACCTGGTAATACAAGTCATAAGCTTTTTTAAGAGTAACTAGGAATAACAAGTAAATCACTGTCCCAGAATAATAGAAAACAGTGGAAATAAAATACAACAGAGGGTAACTTTAGGGCCTGCAAACATTGAGCAGGTATACCTTGAAGTCACCAGCTACGCAGACATAAGTCTCAAACCAACTCGATCGGAAGTACCTAGATTTGCATAAAAATGTGCAGAAGCGTAGCCTAAGTACACCACAGCGGTACCCAGTAAGTATCAAGCCTAACCTCGCTAGAATAGTGACGAGGCCAGGTCAAGATACCTACCAGACATGTAAACTTGTGCAGGATATATCATAAAGCTAACAATGGAAAGAAAATCAATGTAAGGCCAACAACAGAAGGATCACGGATTTACAATCAACAGTGAAAATAATTGAAGCATGATCGGAAACAAGAAATAACTAGGTAATAAAGCAACAACATAGTTAGAATACAGACAAAATATGAATGAGCTCGAGTAAGGAGAACCGATGACAACTCAATCAATCAAATCGTTCCTAATGCACAAATTACAACAAGAATTACCCGAGGTACCACTCCTCGTAATCACAAATCTAGAGTTACAAATTCCAAATTTTACACGTATGGCACCTCGTGCCCATATTAGCAATCACCCTCGCACGGCAAAGCCCTCGTGCTATCATGTACATCATATTCATATCAATATCAGCTAAGATGATTGATGGATAAATTTAAATACAATAAAACACAATTTCAAATTTGAATAAAGTAAAGCGTCAAATGAGATATTAAGCTTAATTTAGGATTCAAATAAAGCAAAATAAAGGATAGGTAGTGCAAATAGAGTATCAGATGAGCTTAGTTTAGAAATTTATGAGATGAAGTAAAAATATTGTATTTAAACAAAGTAAAACATCAATTAAATTTAACGAGTTAAATATAGAATTTATTAAAAATAAAACGTGATAGTAATTATTAAGTAAGGTACACAACAATAAGTAGATGAGTAAAATTTTAGAATTCAATTAAAGTAAAAATGTGATAACCATTTAAATTAGTAAAACGTCGAGTGAAATACGAGCTTTATTTTGGAATACACACAAGTAAAACACCTTAAGAATTCTTTCGTTTAAAATCACTAAATTACCAACAACTCAATCGGATATGAGATAATGACCCCATGCACATAAATTTACCTTGACAATCAATTTATCACAAAATAACGGAGGCATAAATTGGCATGTTAAAGCAAATAATATTTGTTGCGGCGTGCAACCCGATCCCACACAATAATGACAATATGCGTTGTAGAGTGCAACCCGATTCCACTGAATAATAACAATATCCGTTGCGGCATGTAATCCGATTCCACACAATAATATCAATATCTATTGCAGCGTGCAACCCGATCCCACCTATATTATATCGCCCGTCCTTATCGCTCCATATCACATCTTTTCATATTATTTCTATACCGTTGTAGCGTGTAACCCGATCCCCAAAAAATATGCATTACACAAACAACTACAACCAACTGCGGCATATCCCAAAACCAAACGCAATAACGAAGTTACCCAAGAAGTCACAAACAGGTGATAAGTTACACGATAACTCCAAAAATCAAATAGCAAGTAATGACAATTTATAAATAAAGACAAGGTTACCAAGAATCAATTAATAATTAAGGCATGTAACAGATAAGGAATAAAATCAACAAGTAATTACAATTAACAAGTAAGACATATAAGAGTGAACTTGATAATAAAAGATAGAACATATACTAACAACTTCAAGTAAGGCACGTACGGGCAAATTCAACAATGAAAGATATAACATGTTGTGACAAGTACAATTAAATGCATGGAAGAAGTCTAGAAGTCTACACAGATCAAACACCACATATAGCATGTGTACACTTGTCACCTCGTGTACACGCCTTCCACATGATTCAGATAGTACCATCATCCAAAACCTAGGAGTAATTTCCCCCACACAAAGTTAGGCAAGATACATACCTCAATTAGGCTGATTCATCACTCAAAATAGCTTTCCTTTTAAAATTAACTGCCGCTCAGCTCAAATATAACCAAAAACAACTTAATATTAACAAACGATGCAAGAGAAGTCAATTACAATAAATAAAGCTATGATCATTATATTTTTCCCAAAAAATCAACAAAAGTCAATGCCGCGCCCGCCTTGGATTCCAAATCCAAGCTTACTCGAGCGAAGCCCGAACCAATACATTCTCACACGAATGAATACCGACTCAATCAAAGTCTAATAGCTCAACCAATTCGCCAAAACATCGCTTTTGGGTGTTCATAACCCAAGAGTCCAATCCACACTAGTTATGTCCCATATCTCCCGAAATACTCCTCTAAAACTCGCCAAATTCGAGTATGTTATTCTCCTAATATAGGAGAACAAGATCCCAAAAGGAATCAAGAATAAACGCCTCTAACTCCTTTTTAATTTTTAAAATTCAGGACATAACCCTAGGTCTTGATTCAAAAAATTAAATGGATTTTTAATTAAAATTATGGATTAAATCTTAAACCTAAGGAATGAATAAAAGGAAATACTTAGGTAATGGTGTAGACCTTAATTCATAGAAACTTGAAGAACATCCTTGAATTCTCCCGATAAACATTCAAGATGAGAAAAACTCCAACAATATTAATAGTAAAAAATGGCCAGTTGTTCTGCCTCGTTCTTGTGGCAAACGATCCCGAAATTTTCTTTTGATGCCTCCAAAGGATTTCTCGTGAAATGCCAGTAATGTTAGGCTTTTGAATCACTCAATTTGACCTTATAATGAAGGATATATGTTGGTTTCAATATTTAAAAATAGTACAGATTTTTAAATACGAATTTAGTGGCAATTTTCGTAATTAATCCGAAAACTCTAGCATAAAATGACCATAAATATCTCATACGATGTCAAAACTTAATTATTTCAGTTGCTATAGTTCCAAAATTACGATACGGATATAATGGTTTAGTCGAAACACGAATCTAAGGCCGTTTCTTAATATGGTAACCTTTATGCTCAAATTGATGTCGAAACTGAAAACAATCACCATACAACCCAAACTTATCCAAAACTCATCGTAATTTAACTAAACTTTGTGGACATGTCCAAAATCATCATACAAATTTATTGGAATAATTAATACCTGATTCCGAGTCTGTTTACCTAAAAGTCAAACATTGGTCAACTCTTCCAACTTAAAACTTTAAACGAGAATCATTCTTCCACATCAATCCCGAACCGGTCGAAAACCGAAACCAACCATACACGCAAGTCATAATACATAATATGAAGCTACTCAAAGTCTCAAACCACCGAATGGAATGCTAAAGCTCAAAACGACCTGTCGGGTTGTTACGTTCTCCCCTACTTAAACATACGTTCGTCCTCAAACGTGCCAAGAGTCGTTCTAAAGCCATCAAATCACCATATAAGCTCATATACACATAACCATGGTGATCCCACGTTCCCCATCCATATAAGCCTGACAACACCACCTAACAGAGGATCCTTACTTTAACCTTAGTCCATAAACTTTAAAACCCAAATTCCCAACATCTGGAACTCATTATATGACCCGATTCTTTCATCTATGCATCGTATAACTCTAAACAAGCTGTATCCATCCATAACCATATCTAAAGACATAAATAATCACATGATATACCACATAACTCAAATACTCATAGCAATAACTTTCGACTGCAATAGCTGCTCGATAACCAACCCGATACGGGTAACAAACCTCATATCAACTAATACCTTGTTCTGAACCTTCGTACACTACCAATGATGAAAGAAACATACAAAAACTCATAGCCATCCATTAGATCAACAAGTCGTGGAGCTCTCTTGCCCGATAAAAATCATAGCTAAAATCTAAGCCGACTAGTGACACTATTCTTCCAAACATACCTTAATCAAATCCGATGGCACTCATTTCAGGCTCAATAACCTCACCTCATCCAGTAAAAGATACTCGACCGACTTGTCACACAAATCCTACTTAGAGCCACATACCATGCAATCTGTGCACTAATGAACAATAACTTGGATAGACCAATGATGGAAAAGGAATGGAAAGGAACGAACCGTCCCGCCAGCTCAACAGATACCACCACGCAGCGCTATGCTATTAATCCACCACACAAGGGGAAACATAGCACACGAAATAAGCACAAAGGATCATATCCTAACATAACGCCGCTGCGATGCATGACCCAATCCGATACCCGTTCATCCGGAATACGTTGAGCCATGATACTCACAATCAACAACCATAAGCATATCAACAACAAATACACGAGCACGTGACCCTAGCCATGGAGATACGGATATCACTATATACCAGAAACAGGAAGACCATAACCAAGACACAATCACCCATTCACCACCCTAAGAGAAATCTCGCTCGAATTTCGCTACAAAGCCCAAACATAACCGCATCATATGTAAATAGTCAACAGTCTCACAACCCGTCGTGGCATAGAAGAGTAACGCATAGAAAATATCAGAACACGAATAAGGTTAACTCTAACCGATGGCACCACTCGCTACAATAACTGTGCTGAGTAAACAAGTCTGACCCGATGTAGAGAATATACATTCTCATTAGGCCTACTAGAGGCCGTAAAATCAATTCTGATCCTTCAGAAATAGGTGGATAGCCTCTGAAAAGCCCATAATAGCATATCTATAGTACATATCTTCAGTCTCCACCCTCTTAGCATACCTTTACCATCCACAACCATGGAATAAGCTGCCTTTGAGAAACTTCATTGTCTTCTGATCCTTAGAATGCCAGAATCTCCATACCCGATCCCAATTGCCCTACTCAAATGACTGACACCTTCCTCATACACGATCATCTCATGATAAATACTTCCATAATTCCATCGTGCCATATAGAAAAATATGAACATCATTGGTCGATTAATCAGGCGATTACCGTGATACTAGTCAGATCCGCAAATCGAAGCACAATGCGCCTTCTGGAGTGCGCACCCTTCCCAGGTGGTACCAAATGATGCTAGCATTCTCTAAACATCTAAAATCGTCCATGCTATCTAAAACTTGTGACCCCATCCAAGAGAAAATCATAACATGCAACATGTTCCTTATGTCAGTAGCAGACATCTAGTTCAAGCCTTGGTCGACACTATCAAGAACTCTTCGCGACCCGTCCGCCACCACCAAGCCATCATATCTGAACTTTTCCAACTCAACCAAGTCATGCAAGCCGTCAAACCCAAGAGTAGTGCCACAAAAATGCCGGTAAGGCATTACTATACCAAAAGAACCAATTACCTTTATTACCATGCCGACCCAACACCACCAAGCTGATAGACTTCCTTGAATCATCCTCGACTTGTCTTCAAGTTTACACTTCTCCTCGTGGGTACATAATGATTCCAAATCAAAGCTCGTTGCGGGAGATCCTAGCATGAACAACGTCGTCCGAAGGCCCATAAACCGCTGTACTTCCTCTGAAGCACCCAACAATGCTGCAACCGAGATACCCACTCTAAAGAGACCTTTTGTGAATTTGAAGATGCTTCTCTAACCTCTATGATGCTGAAATATAGATTTAGCAGTAATACAGATATACCGCATATATACCTCAGACCGAAAGCTGATATAACACATGACTCTGCAACCTAATCGTTGATAGTGGACTCCCCCACTTGGTGCGAAGCCATAGGACACAACATCCGATGATCAACAATACTAACCTTCGTAGCTCGTACAACACCAATAATAGGATACCTCAAATCATCTATTAAGTGCATGTCCATCCTCCTGACAGTCAAACTCACTTCTTCTAGTGCCTTGAATGATAATATTTACCTTTCACTAAGTAGAATTCCCATATGAATGACATAGTCTCGAATACCACCGACTATCCTCAAATCCACATCCACCTCATGACCCTACCACGATCGCGACGATTAGGCAACCAATTAAATATTCCCAAACTCGTACTTATCAACTAGATGCCAGAACCCACTGCATCCCACGTGAACAACTGAATGATCTCTCAATATATCCGCATCCTTAGTCTGGATGACACGTTGAGATAATGTTTGAGCATCCCTGGCTCCCTCGTAGCCCATTCGCAACATCACGAACCGCCGGCACATAGCTGATACCGAGTGCGCAATATCATACACGAGTGAATGCAAAGGAATATAAGATATATGCTTCAAGCCGAATCAATGCCACATGAAAAAGAATGAAAGAAGTGGAATTTCATAATAGTTCCGAAGCCTCTCGAAGATAAGTATAGACGTTTCGTACCGATTAGCAAGACTCTACTAAATCTGCTTATGACTCGTAGAACCTATGAACCTAGTGCTCTGATATCAACTTGTCACGATTGCAATTTTCCTCTGTAGGATGTCGTGATGGCATCTAGTCTCTAAGACTAGGTAAGCCAAACACTTACTTAGTTAAATGATAGAATTTAACCAAAACAACTATTAAACATAAGCCATATATTTCTATGTAAATTCAACAATCCCAACATGATACAATATCTCAAAACTGGTAGTACAAGTCATAAGCTTTTTTAAAATTAACTAGGAATAACAAGTAAATCACTGTCCCTGAATAATAGAAAACAGTGGAAATAAAATACAACAGAGGATGACTTCGAGGTCTGCGAACGTCGAGCAAGTATACCTTGAAGTCTCCAGCTACGCAGACATAAGTCTCAAACAAACTCGATCAGAAGTACCTGGATCTGCACAAAAATATGCAGAAGCGTAGCATGAGTACACCACATCGGTACCCATTAAGTATCAAGCCTAAACTCGGTAGAGTAGTGATGAGGCCAGTTCTAAACACCTACCAGACATGTAAACCTGTGCAGGATATATATCTAACAATGGAAAGAACATCAATGTAAGACCAACATCAAAAGAATCACGAATTTACAATCAACAGTGAAAATAATAGAAACACGAATGGCAAAAAGAAATAACTAGGTAATAAAGCAACAACATAGTTAGAATATAGATGAAATATGAATGAGTTCAAGTAAGGAGAACCGATGACAACTCAATCAATCAAATCGTTCCTAATCCACGAATTACAACAAGAGTTACCCGAGGTACCACTCCTCGTAATCACAAATCTGAGTTACAACTTCCAAATCTTACACGTATGGCACCTCGTGCCCACATTAGCAATCACCCTCGCACGGCAAAGTCCTCGTGCTACCATATACATCGTATTTGTATCAACTAAGATGATCGATGGATAAATTTAAACACAATAAAATATAATTTCAAACTTGAATAAAGTAAAGCATAAACTGAGACATTAAGCTTAATTTAGTATTCAAATAAAGTAAAATAAAGGATAGGTTGTGCAAATAAAGTATCAAATGAGCTTAGTTTAGAAATTTATGAGATGAAGTAAAAATATCGCATTTAAACAAAGTAAAACATCAATTAAATTTAACAAGTTAAATATAAAATTTATTAAAAATAAAACGTGACAACAATTTTTAAGTAAGGTACACAACAATAAGGTGATGACTAAAATTTTGAAAGACACACAAGTAAAGAACCTTAATAATTCATTCGTTTATAATTTCTAAATTACCCAGAACTCAATCAGATATGAGATAGTGGCCCCATGCACATAAATTCACCGTGACAATCAATTTATCAAGAAATAACGGAGGCGTAAATTGGCATGTTAAAGTACAGAACAATATCTATTGCGACATACAACCCGATCCCATAGAATAATAACAATATCCGTTTCGGCGTGCAACCCGACCCCAAACAATAATAACAATATTCATTGGGACGTGCAACCGGATCCCACACAATAATAACAATATCTGTTGCGGCACGCAACCCGATCTCACACAATAATAACAATATCCGTTGCAGCATGTAACCCGATCCCACCTATGTCATATCGTCCGCCCTTATCGTTCCATATCACATCTTTTCATATCATTCAATATCGTTGCAGCGTGCAACCTGCTCCCCAAATAATAGGCATTACACAAACTACTACAACCAACTGTTGCGTATCATAAAACCAATCGCAATAGTGAAGCTACACAAGAAGTCACAAATGGGTGATAAAGTTCACGATAACTCCCAAAATCAAATAGCAAGTAATGACAATCTATAAATAAAGCCACGGTTACCAAGAATCAATTAACAATTAAGGCATGTAATAGTTAAGGCATGAATTCAACGAGAAATTACAATTTACAAATAAGACATATAAGAGTGAACTTGATAATAGAAGATAGAACATGTATTATCAACTTCAAGTAAGGTACGTACGATCAAATTGAAAAGTGAAATAACAAATACAATTAAATGCATGGAAGAAGTCTAGAAGTCTACACCGGTCAAATACTACATATAAGCTCGCGTACACACTCGTCACCTCGTGTACACGTCCTCCACATAATTCAAATAGTACCAACACCCAAAACCTAGGGGTAATTTCTCCTGTACAAAGTTAAGCAAGATACTTACCAATTAAGTTGATTCATCACTCAAAATAGCTTTCCTTTTAAAATTAACCTCCGCTCGGTTGAAATCTAACCAAAAATAACTTAATATTAACAACCAATGCAAGAGAAATAAATTACAATAAATAAAGCTACGATCTTTATATTTTCCCAAAAAGTCAACAAAACTCAATGTCGGCCCGCCTTGGATTCCGAATCCAAGCTTTACCCGAGAGAAGCTCGAACCAATGCAGGCTCACACGAACCAAAACCGACTCAATTGGAGTCTGATAGCTCAACCAATTCGTCAAAACATTGCTCTTGAGTGTTCATAACCCAAGAGTCCAACCAACACTAGTTGGGTCCCATATCTCCCGAAATACTCCTCCAAAACTCACAAAATTCGAGTATGTTGTTCTCCTTATATAGGAGAACAAGACCCTAAAAGGAACCGGGAAATAAACACCTCTAACTCCTTTCAATTTTTAAAATTTAGGACATAATCCTAGGTCTCGATTCAAAGAATTAAATGCGTTTCAATTAAAATCATGGATTAAAGCTTAAACAAAAGGAATGAATATGTCTTGACCCAAAATCCAACTAGTCGTGATGGCACCTTACCCCCAACCGCTAGGTAAGCCAATTAGCAATCATCGAATTCAAATGAGATTTCCTAAGAGAAGTAATGATAATACAACTGTTTATACAAAAATCCCAAGGACTGGTAGTACAAATCATGAGCTTCTAAGATTTAAAGTTTACAAAACTGTTTTGAAATAAATGCATCATCTGTTTAAAATGTACATAATAGATTCTTTATAAATCTAAAGTTACCATGAATAAGAGGCGGCTACAAGCGGAACGCAGGTACATCTTCAAAACCAGCTCCCGCCATAAGCAGCAATATCAACTACAAAATTTGCACGCAAGGTGCAGAAGTGTAGTATGAGTACAACCAATCCCATTTACTCAATAAGTAACAAACGTAACCTTAGGTTGAAAGCAGCGACAAGCTTGGACAACGGTCAGAGTCCAACACCAATAACCAAGAACAACTCGTAACAATATAATAAAAGCAATATAAGTAATAACTCCAAAATTTGTTGCTCAGCTTGTTCATAGTTACGGAATATAGGCATGCTTTTCAAGTATAATGGTAAAAATCAAATCTTTCACCGAAATCACCAAGACATGAGTATATCAGAAAAATATAATTTTTCCCAAAAACGTTCAACAACAGATAAGATGTTTTATCATCAGATAGCATGATAAAAGTACATCTCTATGCCTACATGTTAATGTGCATGTGAAGTCATGAATATCACAATACCATACACTATGAGGAAATGCATCTCTATGCCAACATGCCAAGTATGCGTTGTCAACTATAATGCAACATAGTGATAAAACATATACTCATACTCTCAGAGCATTCAACCTCACTCAGCACGCTTTATCACTCAGCACCTCCCAATCACTCAAAACTCTCAATCACTTAGCACCTTCCAATCACTTAGCACTCTCATCACACGACACTCGCAGTCGACACTCGCACTCAGTAGGTACCTGTGCTCATTGCTGGTATGTCAGACTCCGAAGGGGCCGATCCTGCCCAAGTGCTAATATAAGCCAATCATGGCATGCTGCAGCGTGCAGCCCGATCCCATCATGAATCAATAAATCTTGCTACGGCGTGCAACCCGATCCCACAAATATCACTTACAATCAGGCCCTCGACCTCACTCAGTCATCATCCTCTCCATCTCTCGGCCTCACAAATATCATCCCAATCAGTCCAAACAATGACAACACGATGTGACAACAAATGATAACAGAGACTGAGATATGAATATGCAAATGAAGGAGTATGACTAAGTATGTAATTGCAATTTAAGCAAATAACTCAGCAGCAAGAATGACCTCAGTGGATCCCAACGGGATAAGCATATATCCTAAACATTGTTTCTAACATGGATCACAGCTCAATTACTCTAGCACGTGGAAATTTCATGGATAGAAACAAGATATAAGGTCACTACGCAGCACCACAGAATCAACCGAGTCATAATTCACATGGTGCGCGCCCACACGCCCGTCACTAGCATGTGGCTCACTTCAACACCAAACACATAACACGTATATTCAAGGGTTTATAACCTCAGCACTAAGTTTATAAGTGTTACTCACCTTGAACAAGCCGAATTCAATACCGAGCAAGCCAAATAATACTCTAGAAACGCCATCCCGCGCGTACTGACCTTCGAACGACTCAAAACTAGCCAAGAGCAACTCAAGAACATCAAATAATGCCAAAGGAAAAAAATCCAATCGATAAAGGTCGAATCTTTAATTAAAAGTCCAAAGTCAACCAAAAAGTCAAACCCTTAACAGCACCTCGGAACCCGACAAAATTCACAAAATCCGACAACCCATTCAATTACGAGTCCAACCATACTAGTTTCACATCTGACTCCAAATCGCTGTTCAGAACTCAAAAATTTACTTTACAAAAACTTTAGACAAAAACCCTCAAGTTCTCTTTAAAATTCATAATCCAAATGACAAAATTGGAGATAGATTCATGAAATATAATCAAAACCGAATATAGAACACATACCCCAGTTCATGTGGTGAAAATCGCCCCCGAAGTCTCCCAAATCCGAGCTTCCCTACTCAAAAATGCTGAAATGAACAAAACCCTCGATTTATAGCTTTTGCCCAGCTATTTTCGCATTTGCGAACTAATTCTCGCTTTTTCGAACTCGCACATGCGTCCCAGCTTTCGCTTCTGCGAAAACGCCAAAACTTAACAGCCACTGCTTTTGCGATCGTCTCTCCGCTCCTGCGGTCGTGCTTTTGCGCATATAGAACTGCACTTGCGATCGTGCAGATGCGTTGATGCACCCCCACCCGCGACCTTCACGCCCAGCCTGCCACTTCAGTTGTTGCGATGAATCGTCCGCATTTGCGTCCAACCTCTGCAGATGCAGAAACACCAGTACCAACACTTCTTCAGCAATGGAACATGAGACAAAATAATCCGAACCACGTCCGAAACTCACCCAAGCCCCTCGGGACCCCCTCCAAACATGTCAACATATCCCAAAACATAACATGTACCTACTGGAAGCCTCAAATCACACCTAAGAACATCAAAACAACGACTCACACCTCGAATTGAACTTAATGAACTTTTAAATTTTCAACTTTCAAAACTCGCGCCGAACCATATAAAATCAACTCGGAATGAGCTCAAATTTTGTACACAAGTCCCAAGTGACATAACGAAGCTCTTCCAATTCTTGAAACCACAATCCGAACCCGATATCACCAAAATCAACTCCCGATGAAGCTTATGAACATTCAAAACCTTCAAATTTCCAACTTTAGCTAATGAGTGCCGAAACCCTCTAGAAATATCCAAATGCATATCCGGGTATACGCCCAAGTCCAAAATCACCATACAGACCTAACGGAACCATCAAAACTTCGATTTAGGGTCAAATACTCAAAATTCAAACTTGGTCAACTCTTCCAACTTAAAGCTTCAAACATGAATTTCATTCTCCCGAACTAAGAAACACCTGAAAACCAAAGCCGATGATTCACACAAGTCATAATACATCATATGAAGCTACTCAGGACTTCAAACCACCGAGCGAAGTGCAAATGCTCAAAACGACCGATCGGGGCATTACATTCTCCCACACTTAAACATACGTTCGTCCTCGAACGTGCCCAAAGTCGTTCCAAAGCCATTAAATCGCCATGCAGCCTTAGCATGCACATACCGGGGGAGGGGGTGATCCCACTTCGCCCCAATCCATATAAGTCTGACAACACAACATAAATGAAGATCTTTAATTCAACCTTAGCTCATAAGCCTTAGAACCCAATTTCCAATATCCAAAATTCCTTACAAGATTTGAATCTCGCATCTATACACTGTATAAGTCTGAACAAGCTGTATCAAGCCATAACCATAACCCAAGATGTAATCACATGATATACCACACAACTCACATACTCGTAGTAATAATTCTTGATCACAGTAGCTGCTCAAAAACCCAGTACCGGTAATAACCTCATACCATGTAAAACCTCATTCAAAACCTTCGTACACCACCGATGACGAAAGAAACATGCAAAAACTCATAATCACTCATCAGATCAACAAGTCATGGAGCCCTCTATCGTCCGTCAAGAACCAAGGCCAAATCCTAAGCCGACTTCCGATATTATTTTTCCAAACATACCATAATCAAATCCAATAGTATCCATTGTAGGTCTAATGACCTTACCTCATCAAGCACAACTATACTATGGACATGCCACACCAATACAACCTAAAGCCACAAATTGTGCAATCCATGCACCAATAAGCACAATTCAAATGTACTCAATCAGGGAAAATGACTCAAATGAGAGAACCGTCCCACAAGCTCAACAAGTACCACCACAACGTAATGCTATGAAACCATCACACATAGTAGGACCAAGACAAAAGGATCATATCCCAACATAGCCCCGATGCAATGCGTGACCCATCCAAACACCAGTTCATATGAAATACCTCAAGCCACAATGCTCAAAATCAACAACTACGCGCAATTCGACATCAAGTACACAAAGTGCATGACCATATCCATGGAGAAGACAATAACACAATATACCACAGCCCGGAAAGAACATAACCAAGGTGCAATCAACCATTCAACACCGCAATAGCCATTTCGCTCGAATACCGCTGTAAGGCCCAAATAGAACCATATCATGTGTGCATATAGCCAACGAATCACCACCCTTTGTAGCATAGAAGATTAACACATAGCTCATATCAGAACACGAACAAGCTCAACTCTACCCGAATGACTCACCCCTCAACATTGATAGTTCTGAATCAGTAAATCTGATCTGGTGTATAATACGTGTCCTCATTGGGCCTACCAATGGGCCCCCAAATCAACTCCCGTCATCCCCAAATGGATAACTGGCCCTCCAAAAGTCCACAATGACCTAGCCATAGCACGTACTACCAGTTGGCTAACCTTGGCCACATCTTCACAGTCCACAACCATAAAACAATTTGCTTCTGAGGACTCCTTGTCTTCAAATCCATAGAAAACACGAATCACCATAGCCGATCCCAACTCAACCACTCGAATGGCTAGCACATCTCCCATACATAATCATCTGACGAGAAATTCTCCCATAATTCTTCCGTGCCATATAGCAAATCGGAACATCATCAGTCGATTAACTAGGCGAGTACCGCAATACCAATGAAGCATCCGTAAGTCAAAACACAGTGCTCCTTCTGAAACGCGCACCCTTCTCAGGCATTACCAAGTAGTAATAGTATTCATCGAAACATCGAAAACCGTCCATGCCGCCTAAGAATTCATGACCTTCCCTTCAAAACTGAACCGTGACCTTGCACATGCAAATCTCAATCCCACACAACACATCGCATCTATCATGCCATCATATGAAAAGTATGAGAATCTCATAATCAACTCCGAGTCACCAGCAGAATATATATATCTGATCAGTCAGAAACCTTCCATTTGATCTCATCCAGGAGAAAATCACAATATGCAACACACTTCTCACGCTGGTAGGAAATATCCATCTCAAACCGTGGTAGAAACCATCGAGAACTCTTAGAAACTCATTTGCACATACCCAAGCCATCCGAGCTGAATCTCTCTAACTCAACCAAGCCACGCAGGTCGCCAACCTAAGAGTATTGCCACCAGACACCTATAGAGACTCACCACATCATAAGTACCCAATGAACCAATCATATCTATTACCGTGCTGATCCAACCTACTACCAAGTTGTCCTACTTCTCCGAGTTGCTTTCGAATTACCCTCAAATTGACACTTTTCCTTGCTAGAGCACCACGATTCTTACCCAAAGCTCACCATAAGAGATCCTAGCATAAAACCACATCGTCCTAGAGCCCATAAGCTGTTGTATTCCCTCTTAACCACCCCAAAAGTACCCCAACCGAGACACCCACTATGAGGATCCATAGTGATACAGAAATACCGCAAGTTTTGGCACCATCTAATGCAAATCTCAGATCTTAGCCATATACAAATTTAGAGAAATTCTCAATTGCCACATATAAATTTGGAATCCATTAGAACCTTCTCGAGATTCATCCACTCTGCTCAAATCTCAATTGCATCGACCAAACGGGCTGAACGACCTATGCCCCATTAGCACGATAACACCCAAAGAAGGAATCTATACCTCTAAGCAACCAAGCGAATCCCTTTTTCTTTGTACATTTCATCCATCACGAACAACAAACCTAAACCATTACAAGACTTCCATATATCCATAAGGTGTAATACATCATGCATCCAGAAATTTCCTACCCAAGGCATCTTGAAATCAACATCTTCCAAGCCATAGTTAATCCACAAATATGCCTCAGACCAAAACTAACATAACACATGACCATACAATCAAAATCGTCGATAGCAGACTCCCCCACTTGGCTCAAAGCCATAAAACAGAACAACCGATAACTCACAACACCCATACTCTATTACTGCCATCATCCCGCATTGAAATTTAACTGAATCCTTCATAAGCTCATGTTGCACAAACCATAAAGTACCTCAAATCGTCCATTACACTTGCATTCATCCTCATGGCAGTAGGGTAAACTTTCTCAACCGATGCATACTCAAATCGCAACACATATAACCCACTGGTAGAAGAAACTCTCCTCAATCAGCATAAGAATCACATAACCATAGAACATCCCGCAGGAGATGACCCGCATGCTTAGCTTTAAACTGGCATCTCTCTATGCCCTTTCATAGCCACAACTACTACGCAATCACTTAATGTTCTCGAGTTTGAACTGATCAACAAGATATGAGAATCTACTTCATTCCATAAATGAACAACATGGAATAATCCTTCAAAACACTCATAACTCAAGACCGTATATTACATCCGCAGAAATCGAGCATTCATAGTCTTTTCACATCTCAAGCAAACTCTTCTCGTCATACCCAAACCATCTGAACACATCCTGCAGTCACATCCTACTCAACATATAGCCATCCAACCATTCACCGAGCCACCAACCCCACTCATAAGGACACTACCAGACATAGAAGTCCAAAAGCACATACTCACACAACTGAATCACCATGCCCAATCTATAACCAAATCTCGACCTCAAGTCCTCTAGACTGGCCTATCACCCAAGACACAAAAAACACATCTCGCACATCACAAGCCGTTGGTGCACAACTAATACCGAACACTCACATACGCATACGAGTGAGTTGAAGGAATCCAAAGGGATATACTTCAAGCTGAATAAATGCCGCACGATAAAGAAAGAAAGATGGGAGGTTTATCCTAAATGCCTTGCAACCCTCTCAAATATAGGTATGGACCTTATCATACCGATCCGCAAGACTCTACTAGACACTTTCTCATGACTCGTAGAACCTATGAAGCTAGAGCTCTGACACCAAATTGTCACGACACAAAATCCAACCAGTCGTGATGGCACCTAACTACCAACCGTTAGGTAAGACAATTAGCAACTATCTAATTCAAATGAGATTTACTAAGAAAAGTAATGATAATACAACTGAACTTTTACAAAAATTCCAAGGATTGGTAGTACAAATCATGAGCTTTTAAGATTTAGAGTTTATAAAACTTGTATGAACTAAATGCATCATCTGTTTGAAATGTACATAACAGATTAGTTATAAATCTAAAGTTTCCATGAACAAGAAGAGGCTACAACCGGAATGCAAGTACATCTTCAAAAACCAGCTCCTGCCATAAGCAGGAATATCAACTCCAAAATCTGCATGCAAGGTGCAGAAGTGCAGTATGAGTACAACCGACCCCATGTACATAATATAACAAACCTAACCTTAGGTTGAAAGCAGCGATGAGCATGGACAACGGCCATAGTCCAATACCAATAACCAAGAACAACTCGTAACTATATAATAAAAGCAGTACAAGTAATAACTCAAAGATTTGATGCTCAGCTCTTTTACAGTTACAGAATATAGGCATCCTTTTCAAGTATAACAGTAAAACCCAAATCTTTCTCTGAAATCACTAAGATATGATTACATCAGAAAGATGTAATTTTTCCTAAAAACTTTCAAAAATAGATAAGATGTTTTATTATAAGATAGCACGAGGAAAGTAAATCCCAATGCCTACATGTCAATGTGCATGTGAAGTCATGAATGTCACAATACCGTACAACATAAGGAAATGCATCTCCATGCCTACATGCCAAGTATGCATGTCAACTATAATGCAACACAGTGGTAAAGCAATATACTCATACTCTCAGAGTTTTCAACCTCACTCAGCACGCTCAATCACTTAGCACCTCCCAATCACACAACAACTCTCAATCACTCAACACTCCCATCACTCAACACTCGCACTCCGCACTCGTACTCAGTAGGTACTTGCACTCATTGCTGGTATGTCAGACTCCGAAGGGGCGAATCTTTCCCAAGCTCAAATATATGCCAATCATGGCATGCTGCGGCGTGCAGCCCGATTCCATCATGAGTCAATAAAGCATGCTGCAGCATACATCTCGATCCCATAAATATCACTCACAATCAGGCCTTCGGCCTCGCTCTGTCATCATTCTCTCCAGTCTCTTGGCCTCACAAATTTCATGCCAATTAGCCCAAACAATGATAACACGATGTGACAACAAATGATAACAGAGACTGAGATGATATGCAAATGAATGAGTATGATTGAGCATGTAATTGCAATTTAAGCAAATAACTCAACAGCAGAAATGATATCAGTGGGTCCCAATAGGATAAGCATTTAGCCTAAACATGGTTTCTAACATGGATGGTGTTGCTCCCTACACACACGCAAGTATACGTGATCGACAAGTAATATAGGACGATGAGTCCGGATTATCGTACCCAAGGGACTTAAGTTAACTACTTTAGAACAACTAATATCGTTATTTAATCAAGCAAGGATCAAAGTGAATAGTTGGTTTATTCTAAGGTATATTGCTAATTTAAATCTAAAAGTTGCAAAGAACAAAGAGGTATTTTTGTAATCAATAAAACAAAGATTCCAGGGTTGTGATTTTACTTCCAATCCTATTGCGTTCTAATTGACTTATCGTTCATATAGTTAATGTAAGATTGCTAATTAATCGATAATGATACTCATAGCCTTCTTCCGAAGTACTATTCGCCTATTCCTAACAAGATTAATGCCTATATTCCTATGGAATTAATCTAGCAAGAATGCATGAAGAACACGATTATCTAATTAAGCATGGTGATTAAGTATATTCCTATCCTAACCACTAATCCGCTCTTTTTGACAAAGTTAAGAACATGCTTTCTTCAATCCTTATTCTAATCTAGACTTAGTTTTCTCAAACATAGCATAGATAATTAATAGAACTTAATTGATGGCCAAGGCAATTAAGCAATTTAGCATAGAATTGAAGAAACAATCTTATCCACATTAACTATTAAAACGAAATCATCAAGCTAGAAACACAATATTCATGGCTAATCACAACCCCAGAACAAAGGGTGATTAGCCACTCATGTTCAACAAAATCAAATAACTAAGTAAGAAAAACTAAAATAAAGATACTAGTTTGGATTGATGAACTGAGAATTTGTTGATGTTGTTGATGTTCCTAAGCCTCCTTTTGCTCCAAAATCACGTTGTTTCCTCTTAGATAGGTTTAGGGGTGTTTATATAGGAGTTAGGAAGGGTTGGGGTCGACTTGGGGTCTTCTAGGCGAAGTAGGAAACAAATCCCGCAATCAGCCCCCTGGCCAGCGCCCAGCGCCCCCCAGGGGACTGAAGGCAATAGCATTTTTCACCTCTCTGTTTCCAGCGCCACAGGCAGCGCTGGGCGCTGGCCTGTGGCCTGGTTTCTCCCTTTGTCCGTTTCTTCTTGTTTTAGCTCGTTTCTTCCCCGGTTGCTTTTAACTCATTCCTACACATAAAAACATATTATATTAACATGAATCAATGTGATTAACATCCAAATTCACACAAACAAGAGCTAAATATGGGATAATCTACACATTATTTAATACCTTTTCTACCAATTATCAACACCTCACACTTAGACTTTTGCTCGCCTTCGAGCAATGGGATTTTAACCAACCTTTCCCAACTACTAACTCTTACGATTAGCACGGAACATTCAACATTAAAACAATTCATACTCTTGAACACAATCAATACTAGTTGAACAAGTATGAACACATAAATTATCCATATCATTCCTATAAAGTTCAATTAAGCCCATTAATTCAATCACATTCAACACCCCAATTGTCATCACCCAACCTCAAAAGCCGACTTGCTACATTAAGCTACTTCAATTATATACTTACCCAACAAGATAATTCATACATTACCAATTGTTCATGAAATAATGTGCCTCACCAATATATGAAGAGTGAATATATATATATATATATATATATATATATATATATATATGAATGGAATCACACAAAAATTGCATAACAAACTCTCACTCTCACAAAGAACTCATATGCATCCTATAGAGTACCATAAGCTTGCCCGTAGTGTAGACTTCCACTAATTGAGTTAGTCAAATCTAAGATCAAGTAGGACTTTGTCGGGTTGTAATGTAGGCTAGGAGACGGGTAAGGTATATTTGGTAATAG
Source organism: Nicotiana obtusifolia (assembly GCA_002018475.1). Classification (NCBI taxonomy): domain Eukaryota; kingdom Viridiplantae; phylum Streptophyta; class Magnoliopsida; order Solanales; family Solanaceae; genus Nicotiana; species Nicotiana obtusifolia. The sequence continues at coordinate 35,647 of MCJB01050449.1, forward strand.
TGACTAGTCCTCCTAAGCACTTAATACACTACACTCACTATTCAAACACTTCTTTTTCTTTCAATCACATAGCATACTACAATAGGAGGTGAATATTTTCATATCTTTTCCAATATCAATATTTTTTTTTTTTCATCAAACAATTTCTTCTTTCTTATTTTTCATCCTCCATACACATTATTCATCCGCTAGTGATTTTTTTTCAATTTGGCTTCACATAGCCAACAAGTTCTTTCATTGTTCCCTTCTCTCAAGACAATCCCTCTAACCGCCCTTACTTCTTCTAGAGACTAAGTGCTTTCGGAGGTAAAGGTTCAATTAAGGCTAAATTCAAGAACAAAATAACGGGAATGGCTTGTAATGTAGGTCCACAAAGAGAGGCTCATAGGCTCAAAAGGGCTAACAATGGACAAATTTATATTCGATGCGACAAGCACATCCAAAATCAAACAAAGAAGTGCCTATATCATTTCTTAGATTATCCCAACTTACAATTTCGTTTTAGTTAACACACGGGGCAAGTTCTAGACTATACGAGATAACATAGAGGATCAAAATCTCACTCGCACAATGCACATGATTCACTTACAACGGTCCTATTCAAATGTCGAGTTGAGCAAGCATATTTACTTGAAATAATTAAGCAATAACGCACTAGATGTTTAAGCAAGTCAACTATTGAGAAGGGGTGTCACAAATTGGGTTATTTTCTTTTCACTTATTTCAACACTTAACTTATGGGAATTTAGAGCATGTGTCATAACTTATTGCACTNAAGCGCGTGTTCTCGCCATCTGCGAGGAACAGAATAGAAATTCAATTAATCATTAAGGAACCGAATCGCACGATAAGAAAGAACAAACATGAAGCTTTTCCTAACTCCATAGCCTCTGGGGGATAAATACAGACGTCTCCGTACCGATCCCTCAGACTCTACCGAGGTTGTCTGTGAACTCTGAAACCTATGTAACCTAGAGCTCTGATACCAGCTCTGTCACGACCCCAAATCTCCCACCTTTGAAAGTCGTGATGGCGCCTACTAAAGGGAGCTAGGCCAGCCAATAATTAACCTCATTAGTACAATTAATACGTCATTCATAACTTACAACAGAATTTAATGACAAAATGCGGAAAATACTTTCCATAAATATATAAAATCTCTCTTTTACACAAACTACCCAAGAACTGGTGACACAGTTTCACAGACTGTCTATGAATACTACATACAATGGTCTGGAAAGAAATATCTAAAGTACCATTTCCGAACTACATGGAAATAGAGACAAAAGAATAGACAGAGGACGCCAAGAGCTGCGAACGGCTGCAGTACTACCTTGCGTCGCCTGGGGAAACACGCAAAAGCTGGAAGTCCTTCTTACTTACTGTCCGACACCTGCTGCGCCGGTATCTGCACAAAAGTGCAGAGTGTAGTATCAGCACAACCGACCCATGTGCTGCTAAGTGCCTGGCCTAATCTCGGCGAGGTAGTGACGAGGCTAGACCGGAATCCAGATAATCCTGTTAACTACAATATATGTATATATCTATGCAACTACGACAAATAGCAATTATACATGACAAAATAAACAGGTAAGGAGGGTATATATAAATATAAGCATTTCAATATCAAATCAATGGAATCAACAGGTCAACAACTTTCAATAAGAGTCATTGCCACTTGGCATCCAACACAACAATATAAAAATACAATCCATCCTGTGACAAGCGTGGCACCAGCTACGGTCTCTCCACCTACTCATGTCACATCAATCTAATATACAACGTCTCATTACCAACGTGGCACCAGCGACGGTCTCTCCACGGGTACAATATCTCATAACCCACGTGGCACCAGCAACGGTCTCTCCACGGGCACAATATCTCATAACAAACGTGGCACCAGCAACGGTCTCTCCACGTATATCACATCTCATGACATGTGTGGCACCAGCTACGGTCTCTCCACCTATGCATGTCACGGCATTCACAAACCATTCCCAATCATGAAATAATATATATCACATCAAACTCCCATTTTCGGGGAAACAACGTCATCAACACCCAACCTGGCCAGGGGAAATAGCTTTAACTAGACCACTACTCAACTCATAATTAACTAAATCGATGATAACAATATACTACTACTTAAGTTTATAGATTAACCTTTTCCCCATCCCATTTATATTCCCGTTAAGCCTAGACAGATTACTAATGTTGTGACACCGGACTTTTATAGACTCTTGTGGACACCTAAGAACTTACCCAATGAGTTAGACCCGAGACCTTTTAATTACCTTATTAACGATTACTCGATTAATTATCTCATTAATAATCCAAATTATAAGAGAGAAGTGTTTGCATCCACATCCATCATCAATAAGAACATTCAATTGTTCAATTTATATACTGGCGTATCATTCGCCCTTCTTTCATAATATTCTGTGGCAGGCGTGCCACCCGCCCCTCATATACGTTATCACAATTTTCCACGGATCTCATCCGGCAATTAGGAACATTATTATCTTTTGCATTTTAGCAGCATCATCAATATCATTCTACAATAATAACAGTAATATACAATAATCATCAACATATGACTCACGGTCATGTTAGACACCAAATTATAGGTACCCGTCACCATACCTATACAATGTTCTCATCAAAGGGCAATTAGCATATAGCACATAGTTCCTAATT
>MCJB01050450.1:0-34082 GCA_002018475.1 Nicotiana obtusifolia
CCTTCCTACATTGGTCCCAGCTTCCCGGTGTTAACCTCTCGAGTACTTTGAGTTACCTTTCTCAAAACTAAATCTCTGATTTTGAAAAGGTTTTACTGTTGTAAATGATGTTAAGCCCGAGGGGCATGTATTTGAAAGGAGTTTCTACCTGACTTTACACATGGTTACCATTTTAATGATATTTTTTTTTGTGCATTATGTGATTTCTTACCTTCAGTCTTTATTTACATTTATTACTCACTGAGTTGGAAGTACTCACTTTACTCCCTGCACCACGTGTGCAGATTCAGGCGTTAGCGGTCCCGCTCCGAGGTACTGACTACTACTGCTGATTCGGAGCTTCGGAGATTACGAGGTAGCTGCTTGCGTCCGCAGCCCCGTGACTCTTTTCTTTTGTTGACTTTACTTCTTTCAAACAATTGTGCTTAAGATATTGTAATAGTTATATTATCTTTAGGCCTTCTTTAGTGGCTCATGACTTTGTGACACCCCGATCCGAGGGCTGTAGTCGGGATGGTACTTTATATATATATATTCCGAACTACCTTGTTGTTTATTTATTCTTGTTTTAAATTACATGGTTTAACTGTTTAAGAGCAGTTGTATTGGTTTGGCTTGCCTTGTCCTCACGAGAGGCGCCATCACGACCAGGTTGGGATTTTGGATCGTGACAGATATCTAGTTGGCTTTTATAGTTTTTAATTTATTTCTTTCATTGCTTGATCTTTCTATTATCAGTGTTTTGCTTGGTTCATGGTTAGTGGAATTTTTGAAAACTCAAGGTCAAAAGTTTTTCTTTTCCATGCATCTGGAACTGTCATGATTTAATTTAAGATTAGCTCATAATGCAATTTAAGTAGTTTGCTTTTCTTTTCTGCCTCTACTTCTCAAGATTCTGGCCTTCTCTTTTCTTTTGAGATGAGATATCTCCAGGACTATTTCTTATTAGTAAGGGCAAAGAAGGCCAACCAACTGTTTGTACTTTACCTGGATTTGTGACATAAACTGTCTTGCATTATGTCTGATTTACATGCAACTTTCAGGTTTGCTCGTCTAAATTTCTGTTGGTTAAGGTGATTTCGAGCATTGATGCTGGCTCAACTATCAACAAAATAGATTCATGTTTCGGTGTCACTAGTTGAATATGTTCGTCTTGTTTCTTGTTGCAGGTGCGGAGATTGATGTTCTTTGTATAACTATATCCGGGGAAGTTCTAAATTAATAAATTATTAGGCATTTACAAACTCAAAGGGCATTTACAGAGTGGCAGAGATAATGCCAGAGAGTGATCGGTGGAATGCATTGTTAGGCCCGAGGTTTCACCTATTGATTTGATAATAACAAATTAATATTAGCTTTAATAAGTAGAATATTTACTCGTGGTAAATTTATTTTGATACAGGTTTATTTGATGAAGAAGGATTTAACGAAGATCCAAACAGATATAAAAAGGAAGATATTGTGAGATGGAATTGAAGGAGAAGATATGGAAAAGAAAATATAGAAGATCTGTAGAAGGAAGAGTATGCAATAGAAAAGAGTATTGACCTGTTGAAGGAATATTGGTTAGTTCAAGAAAGAAGGAGTTGGTGTCAATCCAATCAAATATGGAAATAAAGATTATTTCCAAAGAATTAATCTGCAAGCTTAATGGAAGGAATAACATTTAAAGTTCAAAGTTTCAAATATTGAATGTTTTACTAAAGTTTTGGAACAATTTACTAAGAAAATTATGGAAGAATGCTCTCTAAAGTTTTGGACAAGATTTACTACGTATGGAAGAAAGGAATGTTCTCACTACAATATTATGGTAAGAAATTATATTCCAAGAATAAAGGAGAAAATATTTTCTATATTGAAGATCTACTACCTTATGAGAGGAAGATTAGACAGAAGAATGGTATTTCTCTAAAAAAGAAAGAAGTTTGAAGTGGAAAGAAGATTGGTACTACACTCAAAAAGGAAAAGTATTAATAAAGGCTTGATACTGCTATTAAGGAGGAATATGATCTTGTAAGATTTTTGCTATACAACTGAATGCCATAATATAAGGAAGTGTATAAGACAAATTTTGGAGACAATCAAGCAAGAAGATCAAGAAGCACATGCACGTGAACACAACCAGATTCAAAGAAGATCAAGTCAAAATTCTTAGGATGGACAATCAGTACTATTCATTACATGTTTTTCACAAATAGCTAAACTCTCTCACCGAATAGCTATTGTTATGTAGCAATATCAAATCTCTTGGGTCTTGCACAAAATAGCAATGAGTACAAAAAAAAAAAAGAAAAAAAAAAAGAACAAGCCACTTCAATTATGCGACAAATCAGGAAACCACATCAAGGAAGATATACACCAAATATGGAGCAACGATCAGAATAATTCCAAGCAAGAGGAACAACTATTTAAAGAGGATCTAAAGACATTTCTCAATACCAGCTTCGCAGATAATTTTTTTCTCTCTTTCTACACCTCAGTCAAGCACTGTATTCTTAAGTTTACTTGTATCAGAGATAGGCAGAAAGGGAAAAATACTGAGAGGTTGTGTCATTATTCGTTTTGTTGGTGAGCGAGTGAAAACCAAAGTGTCGTTGTTGGTGAGCGAGTGAAAACCAACCCCTGTAAAAGTTGCTGGTGAATGCTAGAAACTACAAAAGCTGTACTCAGCCGAATTTACAAAGATCTAAGATAACACTCTTATAACCCAAGAAGACTGGATTAGGATATCCTATTGGTTTTGAATCAGTATAAACCTGGTGTCATTTACTTTATCACTCTCATATTATATTCTGCACCGTTATTATTTCTTATAATTTATACTTAGTTAAATTGAAGAACTAACGATTTTGCGCAGATTGTCTCCATATCGGTCGACTAAGTGTATACACTAGTCGACTAAAATTTTAACAGACGTACAATTCATCCCCTTCTTGTACTTTCAATTGGTATCATAACAAGTCTCACATCTTTATTTTTGCTTAACAGAAAGTGAGAAAAGATCCATAGCAGGTCATCAAATTATTGGAATCGTACTTCAAGAGGGATACTCAAGAAAAAGGCCAACTTACTTCAATAGTCAATACTATAGCCATTGGAATGAAAGAACGAAGATTTATGTTCAATCCATAGATTATCGAGCCTGACTAGTTATTCAGAATGGACCAAAGCCTATTCCAAACAACAGTGATGGAAAGAAGCTTGTAAAAGGGGCATCCACATTTGACTGCACAAAAGAACAGTTCGATATTATGCAAACAAACGCTAGAGCACTCAACACGCTCTATTGTGCAATTATTGAAGAAGAATATATGAAAATATCCACCTGTGAGATTGCTAAAGCTATATGGGATAGATTGGAAATATCCATGGGACACCAACAAAGTTAGGGAAATTGAATCCAAGTCAACTCTTGAAGAATCTGAAAATGGTGAAGATCGAGAAGACTCCGCAGTGATACCTAGGACGAGAAAAAAGAAGAGTAAAGAGAAGCAGAATAGAAAATCTCAATCCATCCAGAATCATCAAAAGAACCACAAGAATGAGGTTCAACAACAAGAGAATGTATGCTGCTACAAATGTGGTAAACTTAGACGTATGAAATTAAAATGTCCTAACCTCAAGAAGAAGAATCATAGATGCTCAACTTGGAGTGATGGGGATGAACAAGAAGAAATGACAAACATATGTCTCAAGGAAAGAGGAGAAATTGACGAGGTGTGCTTTAATGCTATTCTGGATTGTGATCTCAAAAAAAAAATTACAAATCTTGGAGCGACGAGGATGAATCTGAAGAAGAGAAGGATCGCGAAAAAATAGAGCACCTATGCTTCATGGCAATAGGAGAAACCGAAAAGGTATGTCCTACTCCTATTACTCATTGCGATAAATGTAATAAATTGCAGGAATATATTGAATTAGTTATCAACGACCTTGAGAAAGTTCTCAATGAATATAATAAGTTGAGAAAAGAGAAGAAGAATTGGGAGATCCAACTTGAAGAATATAACAAGTTGATACATGATAAGAACGATTGGGATATTCAGCTTGAAAAATATCTAGTGGAGAACAACTTACTTCAAGAAGAAAGTTTTGAGCTTCGCAAACAAATAAGTAGCTTGCACAAATCCCCCAGCCACTACTTTGATCGGTCAAAGTCGTCTCCTTGACTTAATAGATATAAGTCGACTGAAAAGGGATCTTATGGTAAACGTCCTATTTTAAACAAGTTGACTAAGGGAAGTTCTAAGTCAACTAATAAGGCACCTGCAGGTAAACACTCTTCTTCTCATATTACATGCCACTATTGTGACAATTCTGGACATAAAATATTTGCATGCAATTATGCCAAAAGTCATATTAGATCAGAATATATTTGGAGACCGAAACAAATGCATGCATTTCCAATTACACCGCTTACTAACCATGAAGGACCCAAAAAGATTTTGGTACCAAAAACAAATTAATTTATTTTGCAAGAATATTAAGGCCAGCCATAAAAAGGGATAATAATATTTGAATATTGGCTGGTCCAGGCACATGCTTATAGATGCTTCAAAGTATTCACATACTCTATAGAGGATGAATGAACTATTACACGTGTTGGTAAAGCTTAAGTGACTGATATCATTAAAGTTTATTCAAGTTTCTTTAATGCACTATTAGGTAATGCATATCTAGTTATTTTTTTAGTGTAAGTATATATTGCTTAAGTCGACTAGCGGGATTTACTACACATCTGTTTGGTGTACTTTTATCCTTGTCACGGCCCAAAATCCAACTAGCCGTGATAGCACCTAACCTCACCCGCTAGGTAAGCCAAATAACAACAATTCGATTTAATTAATATTTAACTGATTCTAATAGACTCCCCAATGACTGATAGTACAAATCATGAGCTTTTAAGATTTAGAATTTGCAAAGATGATATGAGATAAAATATATCATCTGTTTGAAATATACATGAACATATTAATAATTCTAAAGCTACCAAGAACAAGAGGCAGCTATGACCGGATTGCGAAAACATCTTCAATGCAAGCTCCCGCCATACACCTCAACGTCGGCATCCAAAATGTGCACACAAGGTGCAGAAGTGTAGTATGATACAACCAACCCTATGTACTCAGTAAGTATTTTCTCTAACCTCGTCGAAATAGTAACGAGGATTTTTAGTAAAATGGTACTCACTGTTATAACCTATGCAATATACTAACAATAGAAACAATTATAGATCATAACAGATAAGGGTACAATGAAACTACTATGTGAGGCAGAAAAAGATTACTAGGAGAAACCACAATAGCAAATTCATAATTTTCCTGGTGTGAGAAGTATATTCAAGATATCACATCAAATGGCACGGTGATACCTTCATGCACTTGTCTTATTTTCACCCAATACATATATGTAGATCAAATTAATTGGCACGATAACATCCTTCGTGTATTTATCTCTTTCTCACCGAGCATACATATAACAGTACCGACTAGGTGGGAGAAATGCCAATAACAATAAAAGAAATAAAGTGGGACGCACATAGGAAGCAACAACGAACAAAGCAATATATATGGACCACGGAAACAGGCTGGGAAAAAAGGACATAGAAATTATGACAGCAATTAGGAAGAAAAAATATAAATTTCACTAATTAGCATGGTAGAAGGCTTAGATGCAAATATAACAAACAAGAAGAAAATCATAATATTTTCAAGTTAAACAGATAGAAGGCATGGATAAACAACAACACTTGGGATAGAGGACATAGAAAGAACAACGACTACAAGTCATATAGAAAACATAGGTGCACAATAACAGCTCAAGATAAAGGCATGAATGTATACACAACGAATAGATATCACAATATAATGTATGTCTCTTGTCTTCGCCTGCACGAAAACGTCCTTTGTGCCATGAACATATGATAATATAAAAATAATAGTACGATATCACTCTTTGTGCTTTTACTCTCGTCCTCACATGATAATGTAAATGAAATGGCACGGTATTATCCTTCGTGCATAATAATGTATATGAATGGCACGACATCACCCTTCGTGCTTTATACTTTTCCTCACATGATAATATATACGAAATGGCACGGCATCACCCTTCGTGCTTTACACTCGTCCACACATGATAATGTATATGAAATGGCATGGCATCACCCTTCGTGCTTTACACTCTTCTTTACCACGGACTTGTATATCATTAACAAGCAAGGTAGGAAGCATAGCTAACATCAAGGAGAGTGTTTAAACGAATGTTCCAAATTGAATATCAATCACAACTTTCAAGCCAATAACAATTCAATAAACTTCAAGTACTTTACTATTCAAGTATTTCAACATGTCTCAAAAATGATCTTCAACTCATGTATAGAATTCAAAATCTCAAGAATAACGGGCGTAGAGTCGTATTTATGATTAAGTATAATAAACACCGGATTTAACACATCAGTAATTTTCACAAAAATCCGTCAGATTTTTAATCAAATTATAATAAGCCAAATCAAGGTTTCTAACATTTAATGTCATATTCATAGAAAACTTGAAGTCAAAGAAGACATGAAACAAGAGTGTCACATAGTTCTACAAAGCACAATAAATCGTATAATTTACCCCCGAGCATGATTAACCCTGGCACATGCATATATGCTCGTCACCTCATATATGTATCACCCCCGCATGTAACAAACAATGGCAATTAGTAGGAAAAATTCTCTCAATAAAGTTAGGCAAAACACTTACCTCAAACAAGCCGAATCCGCTGCTGAGCAAGCTAAACAATACTCCGGAAATTCTATTCCGCGCCTAACTTCATAACGCCTTCCTATCTCCTCAATTCCAAGCCAAACGATTCAAAACTAGCCAAACAACGTGCAAATTAATCAAAATATACTCCAATGCTTGCAATTTAACAATTTATAAAAATTCTCAACTCTGCTCGAAAAGTCAATCAAAGTCAACGGTGGAGCCCACGTCTCGAAATTCGATAAAAATTATAAAATCTGAACCCCCATTCAACCACGAGTCCAACCATACCGAAATTACTCAAATTCGACCCTAACTCGGCCTTCAAATCCTCAATTAAAGTCTATGAAATTTTTTATTATTTTCGACCCAAAACACTAATTTAATGATGAAAACAATAATATATTCATGTAATTTAAGCAAAATTGAGTTAGAATCACTTACCCCAATCCATATGGTGAAAATCGCCTAAAAAATCGCTTCAATCCGAGCTCCATAGCTCCAAATATGTTAAAATGGCCGAAACCTTGAAATGTAGCTTATTTCCATGCATTTACTCTACACGATCGCGGAAAATGCTTCGTGATCACGAAGCACAAAATTTTCCAGCCCAAAATTTGCCCTTTGTGATTGCGGAAAACCAATCGCGATCGCGAAGAACAAACTCCCTAATTCTTCCAGACAATCTCTACTATAATGGTCATAAATTTTTGTATAAAAACCCAAATAACAAATGGTTTGACTTTCTGAAGGTTAGGCATCAAAGGCTACAACTTTCATTTTTGGATCATCTCCAAATTCCTTATAGATTGCAACATATAAGCTTCTAAAGTCGAGTCAGTGCAATAGAGATTTTGTACTCTGCGATCGCGATTCACAAGCCCCAAACTGCTGTTTGCCCATCGCGAATGCAACCAAATGTTTGTGATCGTGATGCACTCCTCTGTAGCCAAAAACCAGCAATTAAAAATGGCCTAGAAATGGTTCGAATCCACCCCGAGACTCACCCGAGCCCCTCGGGACCCCGTCCGAACATACCAACAAGTCCCAAAACATATTACGAACCTACTCGAGGCCTCAAATCAATTATAACAACATCGAAATGATGAATTGAACCTCAATTCAAACTTAATGAACTTTAAATCTTTCAACTTCCAAATCTTGCGCCGAAACATATCAAATCAATCCAGAATGAACTCAAATTTTGCGTACAAGTCATAAATGACATAATGAAAGCTACTGAAATTTTCGGAATCACAATCCGGAGTCGATATCATAAAATTTAACTTCCGGTCAAACTTCCAAACCTTAAATTTCTTACTTTCAGTATTTCAAGCCAAATTCAACTGCGGACTTCAAAATAAATATCCATACACACTCTTAAATCTGAAATCACCATACGGAGATATTAGAACTATCTGATTCGCTCAAATTATACCTTAACAATAGTGTAAGCGATCGATGTCAAATATAGTAACCCAACGAGGTTGGGGTCGAATCCCACAGGGAATAGGCGTGAAACAATTATCCAATTAATGCAATACTTTACTTAGTCGTAATTCTATCAAGTAGCCAAATAGAATAAATTGGTGTTGAATATGTAAAGCAAAGTAAACTAAGAACTGCAGTTTGAGAATGATTTGAATGTAAAAATATGAATTTAAGATACTAAGGTTGTGTTTCCCCTAATGTAGTAGAATGTTCTTGATATTGATATTGAAGTCCGTTCTTGATATGCTTCGGTTCTTATTAACTTATTATCCAATATTTCCCAACACTTGGATAATGTATCCTCTTATGATTCTCCCAAATACAAAAGAGTCAAGCTTAAGAACACCCAATCATTCGCCAAATTAAAATCTACTTATTCCTAAGTGATTTCGTTAAACAAGGTTTAAGGCCTTGAATTATTGTTATTTATCTCTACCAAACTCTATCTCATTTTTCCAAGATACAATAGCGTAAATTGGCATTCGTTAATGTTTGCAACCACTAACGATTAATTTAAGAACAAGAAATAAATAAATATCAAGCTTCTTTCGAAATTGGAATCAATATCAAACTCTCAATAACATTATACCCATCTAGGGCTCACAACCTCAGTATTAGAATTTAGCTACACATGTTGATAACTAAAGAACAAAGGAGAATAATTGAATTCATCTTACAAAAATATAGAATTCTCAGTTTTGATCACCCAAAAACTTCTCTTAATTCGAAAATAATCAAAAGCTGTACTTTTCACTCTGAATTCTGACAAGTATCCCTTCACACAACCCTAGAAAAGCTATTTATAGAAGCCCAAAACCCGAGGCGAGCAGCAGTCAAGTTTGACCTAGTTGCACGTATGAGGATCGCATTCCTGTCGCAGAACAGGAATGCGGTTTGCAAATCTTCATGTTCCATCGCAGATCACACCAGTCAGCTTCCCTCTCGTCGCATCTGAAATTGCGGTTCGCATATTGACTTTGCGATCGCAGAATGCGATCTCAATCTTCACTCTATTTTTCACCCAGACTCTGTTCGTGTTTGCGATGGGAATGCGGTTCGCATTCCTGTTTTGCGGTCACATTTGCGACCGCATTCTCAACTTGAAAGTTGGCTTAAAGTTCTGTCTGCATCTGCGATCTTCTTGCGAGTTATGCGACTCGCATAGCTCTTTTGCGATCGCAGAAATGAACCTGCTATGCTCCTGACCTCTTTTCTTGCCTTTGGCTAGCTTTTTGGACTTCTTTTCATGCTTCTGGATCTCTTCACTCAATACACTAAAATTACACTAAAATTACGTAAGTATCGTGATAATTAACAAGTAGAACAAGTTAAACTCTAAACAAATAGTATCAAAATGTGCCGAAATTACCTGGCACATCACTATCAAAAATCCATTCCAGAATTATTTGCACAAAAATCAAACTCCGGTCAACCCTTTTTATTTAAGCTTCCAACATGAATTTCATTCATCCGAACTAATCCTAAAACACCTAAAAACCAAATCCGACAATACACACTGGTCATAATACATCATATGAAGCTATTTAAGACTTCATAATACTCAGAACGACTGGTCGGATCGTTACAATCCATGACTTAGAAATTTTAAATAGCAAGAATGCATGTCTTGCATGAACCATGTCATTTGTACTAACATTAGGATAAGCAAGCATACATGCATTTTTTATGTCGTCATGTGCTTAAGATATTACTTCTGATATTCATTCTCTTGGTGAGAGTATCAATACTTCTTTCAATTTTAAGAAGGTTGTGTAACCTTGAGGCCACTATAACTTGCGCACATATGGAGATACTCGATCATTCCTAAGACTCAAAAGCTTGGAGGGTACATGCTTATGTTTCTATTGATGTTTATCCATACTTTTACTTAGGTTATATTTCTTATTAAGAAAATGATGCATCTGAAATGATCATAGATGTGAGTTATAGTATTTGTTTGACTTGTTTTTTTGCGACAAACATGATTTCTCACATATTTAGTTTGGTGCTTGAATTGAATGCAGAGTTGAAAAGAAAGCATCATTTTTGCATAAATTTTTAAATTGTGATGATTGACTTCTATGTACTTTAATATTTCTTCATTGAATCTTATCTCTAATGAAATTATGTCTGAACTACGGGAAGGAAGAAAAATTAATTTTTAATTGTTTTATCTCCTTTGGTTACAACTGTCTAGGTAAGACTCTTGGTATATTCCTTATTCGTTACTACTTAGATTTACATAATTTTTAGAATATTAGTTGTAGAAAAATTTAAATATGCGTGTTTCCTTTACACTAATACTTTTTAAGCAAATTGTGAATAAGGATGGAGAACTTACGTGGGTAGCTTAGAATAAGCTGCTAGTTACACATCCATACTAGTTGAACTAGACAATCATGAAAAAGCATTAAGCGATGAATAATGGATTCTAGCAATACAAGATTTACTGAACAAGCTGAAAGAAACAAAATATGAAAATCTATTACCAAGCAAATGAGCTGCAATCATGGATATCCAACAAGAATCTTGATGAGAATGGAAAGATTGTAAGAAACAAGGGTAGACTTGTCGCCGAAGGTTTCATACAACAAGAAGTTTTGCCTTAGAACTTTCTATTTCGATGTGCTTTTTGCAAAGCTTTTTAAAAATTAAAAATCATGGAGTATCTATTTAAATGGCTTTACAACTGAAGGATCTTTTGTCTAGCATATTGAAGGTTTTCTAATTCATATTTATGTGACTAATATTCACTATATATTTTATACATCTCTAGATTATTTTATGACTACTATTTTTCTTCAACTATGATTTTACAAAAGGCAAGTAGAACTGCATTATTTTTGAAAGGCATGATCTTGAATCACAAGTGCATTAACTTGTTAATAATAATAGCATTTCTGGTAACTCTAATGAAAAGTTAGTCAACTAATTCTTAAGCTTATTGAAGGTGATCGATTCCGAGATGATCATGATAAATAATTAACCTTCATCTTCACGTTTCAAACAATGCGAAGCAAGGAGAAAATTAGCAAGTCCAACGATCGAATAAAATACCAAGGTATGACCGACTCTCTATTGCATTTTTATAACATATATTTTGGTATACCTGATCCCTTAATATCTTTTTATAGTACCAAAAATAAATTTTTGGTTGACATTCTAAGTTATGGCTTATTGTATGCAAGAACTAATTTGCTTTGATCTAGTAGGATATTCTCATATGCAAACCTTGCAGGCAACAAAGTGGACTAAAATAGAAAAATTGACATGGAGTTTTTTTAAAATTCTCATGTCATAAAAAAGACAAAAGTAAGGTTCGACAACTTTATCTAGTCAAAGTGAATACTTCTCTACGAGAAGCTATTGCGGCTAATTTTTTGATGAAATATCAGCTAGACCACAAAATATTTTTTTCACATCGAGAAAAGGAGTTAGTATGGTAATGAGATAGAATTGTGTATCCTTTCATGATGAAAACTATATATTACTCTCTTCACTCTTTTATGCTTATCACATATATGTTTCAAATATATGGTAGTATATATGAGAATCTAGTCAAAAAGTTTTTAAAATGCTTTCTACCACTTTTTTCTTTTTTAGTTTGAAAATTTTTTCCTCGAATGTTGGTTGAAATTATCTTTTGGCCAACGCAAAGTAACTGAGCATCTATGTGTACTTTCAATGATTTGTTGAGTTAAGCTTACCTTTCCCTTTAAACTTTTTAAAGGTGATTATTATTACATGATTCCTTATATAACTCTTTGGATGCTTAAAAGTAAGTAGTATGGATTGACTTTATGCATCTATACTTTCTTTGTGAATATTTGTTTCCATATCTCCTATATGTTGGTTCACCCTTTTGATGACGACAAAAGGAGGAGAAAATCGATGGTGCAAAACTTTGCTAGAAAATATTAGAGATGAGGTGTATGAAGATAGGGGGAGCACTAAGGAATGCATAAAGTGAGTGAGGGGAGCCTTTACTTGTTCCATTAGTTATACATTAAAGAGACAACTTCAGGGAAGTAACCCGTTTATCTTACTTATTTCTTTAATTTGTTTCATTTGATTTCCTTTATTAAATTCTCATGTTTTGTACTCAATGGTTTGCCATCATAAAAAAGGGGGAGATTGTTAGGCCCGAGGTTTCACCTATTGACTTTGATGATAACAAACCAATATTAGCTTTAATAAAAGAATATTTGCTCGTGTAAATTTATTTTGATACAGGTTTATTTGATGAAGAAGGATTTAATGAAGATCCAAACAGATATAAAAAGGAAGATATTGTGAGATGGAATTGAAGGAGAAGATATGGAAAAGAAAATATAAAAGATCTGTAAAAGGAAGAGTATGCAATAGAAAAGAGTATTGACCTGCTGAATGAATATTGGTTAGTTCAAGAAAGAAGAAGTTGGTGTCAATCCAATCAAATATGAAAATAAAGATTATTTCCAAAGAATTGATCCACAAGCTTAATAGAAGGAATAACATTTGAAGTTCAAAGTTTCAAATATTGAATGTTTTACTAAAGTTCTGGAAGAAGTTACTAGAAAAATTATGGAAGAATGCTCTCTAAAGTTTTGGACAAGATTTACTACGTATGGAATAAAGGAATGTTCTTATTACAATATTATGGTAAGAAATTATGTCCAAGAACAAAGGAGAAAATATTTTCTATATTGAAGATCTACTACCTTATGAGAGGAAGATTAGACAGAATAATGGTATTGCTCTAAAAAAGGAAGAAGTTTGAAGTGGAAAGTGTTATAACCTGTATTCGAAAATAATTTCTGCAAAAATAAAACAAAAACAGAAGTAGAAAAGAATAGAAACAAAGATAAATAACAGTTTTGAGTCCAAGAGAAAACTGTGTTTCCTTAAGGAATTTAATCCCCTCACTGTTGCCCAAGGTTATTAGATTAATTCCTCCAATGATAGAATGGAACAACTATTCTGTAATACCAGCAATGAAAATTATAGAATTTCGTCGAACTCAATAAATAATAGTAAACCACACTTATGCTTACGTGTTTGTTATGGAAAAACAGTACAGAAATGCAGAAGAGAGATGAGAGTGTATGCAGATTCTCGGTGCTCAAAATTGAGGCAAAACCTTTGGATTTATTGCCAAACAGGTTGGGTTGAATAGGTGCCAAGGTACCTATTCATATGAGGTACCATTTCGGCAGAAGTCAGGTCGCGAATTTTAAACTCAAAATAATCGTTGGGAACCGCAAATATTAAATTAAAATTCTGCGAAAAAATATTAAAAAATAAATTGTATAATGGAAAACGGAAAATAAATTTGATCCAAAAAATGATCTATCAATCGTATCAATTGACCAAATTCGAATCCGGAGCCGAGCGATGACAACGACGACGATGATGCGAGGCACCACTTCTTCTTAACTCTTTAAAAGCTAGAAGATGTGCTTCTCTATATAAGCATAAAGATTTTCTTTCCTTTTTTCGATGAGGGACAGAGTGCATTAGTAAAGGAAACAACTTCAAACTTTTCGTTTCCCTCCAAAATTTTTTCTTCCATTTCCTATTCACACCTTTTATATAATTAGATAAAAACCCAACGATCCCCCACATGAATGGGGAATGACTATCTAAAAATATGCATGCATGAAAAACTATGTGATTTACAAACTAGGATTAATCGCATCTGGATAAGTAGGTTTCCGTTTGAACTTTCCATAGTGAACTTATGTCGGATACACTCGGTCAATCGATAGATTTGATATCTTTGAACCGTCGAACTTTGGTGTATACCTAGACAGCCACAAGTCACACAATCAACCCCTTAACCGCCCTTGGTTCTCATTGTTATGTTTGTTTCAGCCATGAACACCGCCTGGTTCATAAGTGTGTAGAGAACTGGCCTTACAGAATTCTCCTTGAAGCGGCTTACACTTCACACTTATATAGGTGATTCCTAAATGTGTTGTACCATAGATACACTATTTGATATACTCTGTATCAAACTTAGAAACCATTAAAAAAGCCTTAATATTTTATTCTTGCAACTGAACATTGTCTCATCACGATAATAGACCAAAATTTTATTTGACAATATTGAACCGTCACTAATGACTTTGTTTGATCTCCTTGAACCTAGATCTTGGGATCTCCAGTCCTCTAGGTAGATTTACCACCACAATGACTTGTCCTTGGCCATAGTCCCATTCTCTTCGATGATTTATCATCCGCCTCTCTATTTAGGCCTTTTATAAGTAGATCCGACACATTATCTTTTGACTTTACATAGTCGATTGTGATAATTCCACTAGAGAGTAGTTGTCTAACAGAATTATGTCTTCGTCGTATGTGACGAGATTTTTCGTTATACATAACGCTTCCATCCCTTTCTATTGCCGCGTGACTATTGCAATGTATGCATATAAGAGCCACTGTCAAGAAATTCCGGAGACATTTAGCTTCTTCTCCAGCATTATCTAAAGTATAAACTCAGACTCCTTTGTAGAGCAAGCAATGCATGTCTGTTTGGTTGATTTCTAAGACGCTGCTCCTCTACCTATAGTAAACACGTATCCACTTGTTCACTTTGTTTTTGATGACCCTGCAATCCAATTTGCATCACTATATCCTTCAATTACCATAGGATATTTATTGTAGTGCAAGCATAATCTTGGGTATGTTTTAGATACCCCAAAACTCGTTTTATTGCCATCCAATGGGTTTGGTCGGGATTACTTGTGTAATGACTCAATTTACTTACTGCACAAGCTATAGCAGGTCGTGTATAATTCATGATATACATTAAGCTTCCCAACACTCGAGCATAATCCAGTCGAGATTTTGCTCTGATCTAGATTCTTTGTAAGAGCAACATTTACATCAATTGGGGTCTTTGCCACTTTGAAATCTAAATACTTGAATTCAAGAACCATTTTAGCATAATGAGATTGAGACAATACCAGTCCTTGAGGAGTCCTATGGATTTTAATTCCTAGAATTAAATCAGCAACTCCTAAGTCTTTCATATCAAACTTGCTAGAAAACATAGGCTTAGTAGCATTTATATCCGCAATGTTTTTAATCATTATTAACATATCATCAACATATAAACATACAATGACTACATGATTTGGAGTGTTTTTAATGTAAACACATTTACCACACTCATTAATCTTAAATCCATTTGCCAACATTGTTTGGTCAAACTTTGCATGCCATTGTTTGGGTGTTTATTTTAATCCGTAAATAGACTTAACAAGTCGGTACACCTTCTTTTCTTTTTCTAGAACTACGAACCCTTCAGGTTGTTCCAAATTAATTTCTTTCTCCAAATCTCCATTTACGAAGGTTGTCTTCACATCCATCTGATGGATCTCAAGACTATACACGACAACGCTATTAACACCACGAATAGATGTAATCCTCGTTACAGGTGAGTATGTATCAAAGTAATCAAGACCTTCTAGTTGTCTAAACCCTTTAACAACTAATCTTGCGTTATATTTGTCAATAGTACCATCAGCTTTCATTTTCCTTTTGAAAATCCACTTAGAAACTAAAGGTTTATTTCTTGGAGGAAGATCAACCAATTTTCAAGTATGAATACTTAATATGGATTCTCTCTCACTATTGACTACCTCTTTCCAATATTGTGCTTCTGAGGAAGACATTGCTTCTTTAAACGTTTGAAGCTCATTTTCCAACAAAAATGTCAGAAGTCTGGTCCAAAGGATTGTCCTTTGACGTTTACTACGTCTTGGATTTTCCTCATTAAACGTACTTTTCTTTGCTTCTTCTCGAGGTCGCTTAGGATTTTCACTAGACGACTCGTATTCATTTTTATACGGATAAATATTCTCAAAGAATTCAGCATTATCAAATTCGATTACCGTATTAATATGAATGTCAGGATTTTCTAATTTATGAACCAGAAAACGATATGCCTTACTATTTCTTGCATATCCTATGAAAATACAATCAACCGTTTTCAGTCCAATCTTCACCCTTTTAGGTTTAGGAAATTGCACTTTAACCAAACACCCCCACACTTTAATATATTTTAAGTTAGTCTTCCTACCTTTCCATTTTTCATATGGAATGGATTGCATTTTGCTATGGGGAACTCGATTGAGTATTTGATTAGCTGTAAGAATAGCAACCCCCCACAAGTTCTGAGGTAAAGTCCAACTTATCAACAAGGCATTCATCATCTCCTTTGACGTTCTATTCTTTCTTTCCGCAATTCCATTAGATTGCGGTGAGTAAAGGGCAGTTGTTTGGTGAATAATGCCATATTCCAAACAAATTTCTTTAAAAGGAGATTCATATTCGCCAACCCTATCACTTCTTATCATTTTGAGCTTTTTGTTTAGTTGAGTTTCAACTGCATTTTTGTATTGCTCGAATGCCTCAATTTCTTCATCTTTACTATTAAGTAAGTAAATATAGCAATATCTAGTATTGTCGTCAATAAAATTTATGAGATACTTTTTTTCACCACGAGATGGTATTAACTTCATGTTGCAAATATCTGTGTGAATTAATTATAAAGGATTTGAATTCCTTCCAACCGACTTATAAGGATGTTTAACATACTTAGATTCCACACTTATTTGATATTTCAAATTATCGCATTCAAATTTAGGCAATACTTCCAAGTTAACCATTTTTCGTATAGTGTTGAAGTTGATGTGACCTAAACGTGAATGCCATAAATTATTTGACTCAAGTAAGTAAGAAGAAGCTTGAACTTTATTGATATCAATAGCTATTACATTCAACTTGAAAAGACCCTCAGTTAAGTAAACTTTTCCTACATACACATCCTTCTTACTTATTACAATTTTTTCAGAAACAAACACACACTTAAATCCATTCTTGATAAGAAGTCCAGCAGAGACCAAATTCTTGCGAATTTCAGGAACATGGAGAACATTGTTTAGAGTCACAACTTTTCCCAAAGTCATCTTCAAAGATATCTTTCCAACTCCTTAAATTTTTGCTGTTACGGAGTTTCCCATAAAGATAGTCTCGTCAAGATATGCGGGAACATAAGAGGCAAATAACTCTTTGTTATGACAAACATAGCGAGTGGCTCCAGAATCAATCCACCACTCCTTGGAATTTCCTATCAAGCTGCATTCAGATAACATGACACATAAGTCCTCCATTTCATCATTCTTTTCAACCATGTTTGCTTGACTCTTTTTCTTGTCCTTCTTCGGTGCACGACAGTCCACAGCCTTATGTCCAACCTTTCCACAGTCGTGTCAATTACCTTTAAACTCCTTCTTGCTCGGGTAATTCTTTAAACCAGACAGATTTGTTCTCTTTTTGTTGCTTGTAGATGCTTCCTCAACAATATTTACTCTCATTATTGTTGAGTTACCACGGGACTTCTTCTCAGCAGCCTTGTTGTCCTCTTCAATCCGTAGATGAACAATAAGGTCCTCAAGCGTTATCTCCTTGTGCTTATGTTTCAAGTAAATTTTAAAGTCCTTCCACAGTGGAGGCAACTTTTTAATAAATGCTGTAACTTGAAACGCTTCATTTATGACCATATCTTCAATCATAAATTTACAATTAGTAAAATAACCAATATCTTGAATAAAAATATTGACTCATTATACCTTCAGCAAGGAGGTCTTGAACAATCACTTGCAGTTCTCGGACTTGTGTTATGACATATTTACCGTCAACCATTTTGAAATCCAGAAATTTGGCGGCCACAAACTTCTTAAATCCAGCATCTTTAGTCTTTTACTTCTTTTCAAGAGCATTCCACGACTCTCGTGATGTTTTCATGATGCTATAAACATTATACGAGTCGTCCTCCAAGCAACTTAAAATATAATTTTTGGCATTCCATGCCTTCCGTGACTACAAATCGCTCATTTTCAAGAGTTTCTTCTCCCAGAACTGGAACATCCTCGCTGATAAAGCGCTGTAAACTGAGTGTGGTCAGGTATAAGAATATTTTCTACTGCTAACGCTTAAAGTTCACGTCGAAAAACTTTTCGGGCTATTCTGCCGGTGCCATCGCCGGTGCAGGAGTTGTGCGACTTGAAGACACAGTAGCCATTGCAGCAGTAGTCCCAATGGAACCATTCTGTTGTTCCATACTTGTTGTCATTTTTCTGTAAAAGAAATTGACACAACCAGAATTAGTAGGTCGGTAAAGTTTTATATCATCAAACCGAATACAAACAACCGAGTAGAAAATCACAAGGATTATAATCTCGGATTGAGTAGAAAGTCAGAAAGACTTTAATCTCAAACTGGAGTAGAAAATCCAAAGATTTTAATCTCCAAAGGGGATTAGAAAATCGCTAGGATTTTAGCCTCCCAAAGCAGAAAGTAAGATGAACACAAAATATAAAAAATAAATTCCTTAAGCTTGTTATAACTTGTGTTTGAAAATAATTTATGCAAAAATAAAACAAACAGAAGTAGAACATAATAGAAACAAAGACAAATAACAATTTCGAGCCCAACAGAAAACTGTATTTCCTTAAGGAATTTAATCCCCTCACTGTTGCCCAAAGTTATTGGATTAATCCCTCCCAAGATAGAACGGAACAACTATTCTATAATACCGGCAATGAAAATTAAAGAACTTCGTTGGACTCAATAAACGACAGTAAACCACACTTATGCTTACAAATGGGAAATAAATTTAGTCCAACAAATTATCAATCAATCATATAAATTGGCCGAATCCGAATTCGAAGCCGAGCCGAGCGAGCGGAGACGACGACGGCGCAAGGTGCCACTTCTTCTTAACTCTTTAAGAGCTAGAAGATTTGCTTCTCTATATAAGTACAAAGATTTTCTTTCCTTTTTCTGATGAGGGACAAATTACACTAGTAAAGGAAACAACTTCAAACTTTTTGTTTCCCTTCAAATATTTTCCTCCATTTCTCATTTACACCTCTTATCTAATTAGATAAAAATCCAACAGAAACAAGATTGACACTACACTCAAAAAGGAAAAGTATTAATAGAAGCTTGGTACTCCTATTAAAGAGGAATATAATCTTGAAAGATTTTTGCTATACAACTGGATGCCATAATATATGGAAGTGCATAAGACAAATTTTGGAGACAATCAAGTAAGAAGATCAAGAAGCACATGCACGTGAACACAACCAGATTCAAAGAAGATCAAGTCAAAATCCTTAGGATGGACAGTCAGTACTATTCATTACATTCTTTCCACAAGTAGCTAAACTCTCTCACCGAATAGCTATTGTTATGTAGCAATTTCAAATCTCTTGGGTCTTGCACAAAATAGCAATGAGTACAACAAAAAAAAAGAAAAAAAAAGAACAAGCCACTTCAATTATGCGACAAATAAGGAAACCATATCAAGGAAGATTTACACCAAATATGGAGCAACAATCAAAATAATTCCAAGCAAGAGGAACAACTATTTAAAGAGAATCTGAAGACACTTCTCAGTACCAGCTTCGTAGACAACTTTCCTAATCTTTCTACACCTTAGTCAAACACTGTATTCTTAAGTTTACTAGTGTCATAAAAGATAGAGAGAAAGGGAAAATACTGAGAGGTTGTGTCATTGTTCGTTTCTTTGGTGAGCGAGTGAAAACTAAAGTGTCATTGTTGGGGAGCGAGTGAAAACCAACCCTTTGTCGTTTGTTGGTGAGCGAGTGAAAACCAACCCCTGTAAACGTTGGTGGCGAATGCTAGAAACCACAAAAGCTGTACTCAACCCAATTTACAAAGAACTCTAAAAGATAACACTCTAGCAACCCAAGAGGACTGGATTAGGATACCACATTGGTTCCGAACCAGTATAAAAATTCATGGTGTTTTACTTTATCGCCCTCATATTATATTCTGCACCTTTACTATTTCGTATAATTTGCACTTGGTTAAATTGAAGAACTGACGAATTTGTGCAGAGTGTCTCCGTATCGGTCGACTAAGTGTATACAATAGTCGACTAAAATTTTAACAAGCGTATAATTCACCCCCTTTTTGTACTTTCATGCATGCCTAGCGCGAGATCCATTAGCAGCTTCCATGGACACTGCACATATATACGAGACGGAAAATCGGGTGTGAAGTTTAGCTATAATCATCCTTCTGGACATTCCCACACAGGCAGACCATTTGTGTATTGACCAGCCAGTGTCCCAACATTCTGCATCTAGTAAAACTATACACATTCTAAGGGATGTATGCTCTTGATCATGTTGTTGTGTAACTTCGTTGCAGTGATTTGATTGGAAACCTAATAGCAGTCTGGCAATATCTGTTGTAAATTGTGTCTTATGTACGTACACTTAGCAATTCGGAAACCTCTTCACAAGTGCAAGTTCCTCAAGTTCGGAGTTTCTATTTGCTTGATTACATTTGTACACTGGCCAAAGCTTGAAAAAAAGACAATTGGTGTAAATTCCTTAGTCAAACTTCCTCTGTTCTGAGTAGTGTGGCAAAAAGTGTAATGCATTGAGAGTTTTTGGGATTTTTTTTTCTCCTTAAAAAGCTAATTCGACCTCCACTTTTTAGTTACTTAAAGGGAAAAAAAAAAAGAAGAAAAAGGAAAGTCTTTATCTTTGCTCTACTATTAAAAAGAAAGCCCCTTTGGAGCCCTAGTGAGAAACCCCACGAAACTTATAGCATGTTTGGTGAAGCTGGAAAAAATAGCTTATTTTGAGAAGTACTTTTTTTAAAAGTGCTTTCAAAAAAGTATTTTTGGAGAAAAACAGTTTCAAAAGTGCTTTTCGAAAAAGTACTTTTGGAGAAAAGCAGTTTGTGTTTGGCTAATCAATTTGAAAAACAATTTTAAACAATAATTTGTGTTTGGTCAAGCTATTCAAAAAGTACTCTTAAGTGTCAAATTACAAAAAAAGACATGAAGAGATTTGCTTAATAATTAAAATTATATAAGTAGATAAATAATTACAAATGTTTATAATTAAAGGTAATAATTAAGTTTTTTTTAATTATTTAAGTAAAATATAAAAATAAAATTGAAAAGTACTTTATTCTTTCAAGATAATTTAAATATATCAAAAAATCATTCAATAAATATGAAAGTTCATCCCAAAAGTCATTTTATATTACTTAATAGTTTAAAATAAATAAGGTTATTTTGGTATATATAATATTTTGCAAAGGGTATTTTTGAAAGAAAAAAAAGTTAAAACTGCTTCTGCTTTTGGAGAGAAACTGTCTTTTTCTACTTCTTCAAAACAGCTTCTGCTTCTAGCCAAAAATACTTTTTTTTCTCAAAAAAAATTTGGTCAAACACCTCAAATTGATGAAAAAAACACTTTTAACATGATGAGAAGCAAAAAATACTTTTAACATGATGAGAAGCTTGATCAAACAGTGAGAAACCCCACGAAACTTAGTTTGTGAAGTTTAGGACTACAAGTGTTTCTAGTAACTTGAGGCAATACAGTTTTGTAGGTGAATTGTGAGAATTCCGATAGATAGGTCATTTTTTCGAGAGAAGGAGGTAAAATTTGAAATTATCAGTTATATTCTGATTCATAATTTCGGCTTTTTCCAACTTCTTGCAAAACTACAAGCATTTGAATTTTGGAGGCTATTTTTGTGGGGTCCGAAGAAAAGGAAGGAGGAGTGTCAAATATGATAGATACTTATGTGATTTGCAAATTTGCAGAAAAGAAAAGTGTTAAATATGGTTGGCACTTATGTGATTTGCAAATCTGCAGGAAGGAAAAGTATTAAATATGGTAGGCAGGCTTTGTTTATAAAAGGAGAGCTTCGGCTCTCATTTCTACACACCAACAAAAGAGGAAAAAAAAGAGCGAGGTTTCACAGACAGGGTATAAGAAAATGGTCTGTAAAAAAAATAGAGAGTGAGCGATATTATAGTAAGGTGGGAATATCAAAAGAAGATTATTTCTTTTAAGTGTTGTAGTGGTGTTTGGAGTATTTTACTCAGACCTACAAAGTATAAATTTCTTGTTATAGTGATATCAGTTGCTCATTTCGGGGCCGTGGTTTTT
Organism: Nicotiana obtusifolia; assembly: GCA_002018475.1. NCBI lineage: Eukaryota > Viridiplantae > Streptophyta > Magnoliopsida > Solanales > Solanaceae > Nicotiana > Nicotiana obtusifolia. Next base: position 22,241 of record MCJB01050450.1, read on the forward strand.
TCCCTTATTCAAAAGGATTTTTCACGTAAAAATCTTGGTGTCCTTGTCACTCTTTTATTCTTGTTAGTTACCGTATCTCGGTGCTACGTTATTATTCCACTTTTATTATCGTGAATATTATTTCTGTGGGGGTTTATTCCCAACAACAGGTATCAGAGCACAGGTTCTGCTCGTTCACAGAAATACTATTCACTGTCGGCAGTACTATACTCAATGAAAAACAAAAAATATTCGAAGTAAAGTACGAGTTAGCAAAATTTAACAGAGATTGCGATTTCTCAACATGGCAAAGAAGGATTGGGGATCTGCTTATCCAACAAGTTCTACACAAAATACTAGATGTTCATGCCAAAAAGCCTGATATCCTGAAAGTTATGGATTGGGCTGACTAGGATGAAAGGGCTGCTAATGCAATCAGGTTGCACTTATCAGATGATGTGGTAAATAACATCATTGATTAAGACACCGCATGTGGCATTTGGACAAGGTTGGAAAGCCTATACATGTCCAAAATGCTGACAAATAAATTGTACCTGAACAAGCAGCTATACGCCCTACACATGGGTGAAGGTACGAATTTTATGTCACATTTAAATGTGTTTAACGGACTAATCACACAGCTCATCAATCTCGGAATGAAAATCAAGGAAGAAGATAAAGCCATCTTGCTATTGAACTCATTGCCATCTTCATACGATAATTTGGCAACAACCATCCTGCACGGTAAGACTACCATTAAGTTGAAAGATGTCACATCGGCTCTTCTACTCAATGAGAAGATGAGAAAGAAGCTTGAAAATCAAGGACATGCTCTCATCACAGAAGACAGAGGCAGGAGTTATCAAAGGAGTTCGAGCAACTATGGTAGAGCCGGAGCTCGTGGGAAGTCTACGAACCGATCCAAATCAAAAGCCAAAAATTGCTATAATTGTGATCAACCAGGTCACTTCAAAAGAGATTGCCCAAATCCAAGGAAGGGTAAAGGTGAAAGCAGTAGCCAGAAGAATGACGAAAACCATCTCCTTTAAGTAACTCCTCAACCTCTGCTTCTCATACTTGACCTGCTAGTACTTCAACCACCGCGAAACACTTCCTGCCATGTCTTCCCTCATACTTCGCTGCTCAAATGTTGCTTCAAATCAAAATGCATCTCTGTAGCACCTGAACTAATAAACGTTACCGACTCTAAGCCTCTTCGAAGATCATCTTTCTCGAGCCATCAACATTAAAAATACCAATTCAATTCTGAACTGCTGCACACAGCTATCTCTAGCAACCGCCCCTTAGGCACCATTTCACAACACCCTTCCCCGAAGCCAAAGTCCAAGAAGACTGTAGCACCAGCGAACTGTAATGCGTCCAAACAAGGACGACGACATCACATCACAATGAAAATTCCACCACGCTCGAAAATATCAAGTTTTGTTACTTTATCAACCAAACATGGACATCCATAGTCCGATTACCTTTCCTCCGCTGGAATTAAATGCTGAACCCCTTAATAATGCACTGAGAAATCCTCTCTCCAAGCCATTCACTGCCTCAACACATAAACGAGCACCTTACCATTACAGCAACATTGTGCAATAACAACGCAGTGACATCATAGCAATTCGTGCACAGTCTCGAAACCATAGACAATACAGATATTGAGTTGGAACAAAAAAACATCCTTCCGCAAGGCGACGATAATAGCCTGCCCGAACACGCAGGGGAAAACATCCTGCACCACATCTGCAGTACCACTACAACTCCTCGACGCCCAATTGATGACAAGCGCTTCGCGTCGCATAAGATTGAGTAGGAAGGAAATAAAGGCACAAGCCTCAATGGAATCAAACCGCATGATGAGGAAATCAAGAGGGGAAGTGCTCCTAACAGCCCTGTAGCCTCTTCAAGATAAGTACAGACGTCTCAGTACCGATCCACAAAACTCTACTAGACTTGCTCATGACTCGTGAGACCTAAGTGAACCTAGAGTTCTAATACCAACTGTCACGATTCAAAATCCACTAGTGTTCGTGATGGCACCTAACACCTCCATCAGGCAAGCCAACAGTGATTAGTCAATTTAATTACTCATTCTAGTACCTTAACATCATAATTTTTATTAATGAAATGGTGTGAAATAGAATTTACACGAACTATAATAGTGAATGACCTGTAGGAACCCCCAAAACTCGGTGTCACAAGTGCATGAGTATCAAGTAGGAAATATAATAAAATATAACATCTGTCTTGAACACAAGTTAGACAGGAAAATGTAAATAACTCTGATGGAGATTCTACAGACTGCGGATCATAACAGGAAATGCAGCTCATGGTAAAGTCCCCGAAATGGCCGCGCCTCTGCGCCCAAAGGACCACTAGACATATAAGTACCTGCACAAAAAGTGCAGCAAGTGTAGTATAAGTACGTAAATTAACGCGTACCCAGTAAGTATCTAGCCTAACCCCAGAGAAGTAGTGACGATGGGTCGACATCAACACTTACTAGTGGTCCAATATGATAGATGTTGTAGAAGTAAACAGAGAGTCAGAGTAGATAAACGAAATAATAAGTGTAAATACGTGGTACAGTCCTCCTCTCAACAATGACTCAAACTCTTAGCTAGTAGCTACCTCCTCAATCGGAGTACATATATATATATATATATATATATATATGGGGGACCTTACCAAATAGGTCATCACAGTTCAATCAGGAACAAGTTCACAGATTTGCTGGCTTCTTGCCAATTATTACGCACGATTTCATAAGAGTATTTTATAAAAATGCCGAGGCGAATGGCCCGCTTCTATGAGAGTGTGGTACATAATCCTGCCGAGGCGGACGGCCCGATCCATCATAGTGTGCGTACTGCTGAGGGTCGAATGGCATGAACCATAGATGTATCTATCCTGCCGAGTCGAACATCCGGGTCCTATTAGAATAAGAAGCTTTGACGGGTCCTCAACCCCACTCACGAATAGTCGTGTAAGTTATAGATTTTAAGGGAACTTGTCAATGAGAACGATACGGGGGAGAATTTCGTAAGGAGAGTACAAGTAATCTGCGACTTATCATGAAGCCCGTCAAATCTCTACAATAGCAAGTCTATTGTAGAGTCTAGTCTCTACTGTACGCAAGTCTAGTTTCAAGTCGTAATGTAAACTAAGAAATTTAATAGGCAGGAGACAACTCAAGTAGTACAGCTATAACATTTTGTGAACTTAAGTATACCCGGACATAACATGAATCTAGCTACACACAGACTCTCGTCACCTGATGCATACATAGCCCCCTCAACAAGTAATACATAACAAATATATCTCCTAGGGGTAGTTTACCCCTCACAGAGTTAGACAGGAGACTCACCTTGCTCCGAAGTTCCATAACCGGCTCCAACCCCCCTCCAACACTTCAAACCAAAGCCCGTTGATCCAAAACTATTCAAAAAATATACAAATCAATCAAAATATACTCTAATACCCATAATTAATCAATTTAAACAAATTCTCAACTCCGCTCGAAAAGTCTATAAAATCAACCCTCGGGCCGACGTGCCTGGATTCTGAAATTTTTTGAAGATGAACTTTACGTATAACACCACGAACTCAAATATATCATTATTCCAACTTCCATGTCCAATTTCATAGTCAAAATTCAAAAATACCAATTTCTAGGTTTTTCTTTAAAATCCCAAATTTCTACTAATTTTCATGTTTAAATCTATATATAAACCAAGTATTTAACTTGTAACATGTGGAAATCACTTACATTGTATTAGATGATGAAAATACCCCCCCTTAAAGAGCTCCAAAAATTTTCCCAAGCCGTTTTAAAACCAGTCTGCCCAGCTACTTCCTTCTTCGCGTTCGCGTAAATCGCTTCGCGATCGCGAAGGCCAATTATCTCTGCCCCAAAATTTTCCTCTTCGTGTTCGCGTCACCTAGGCCGCGTTCTCAAAGCCTTGTGACCACTACCCTTCGCGTTCGCGGTCCACGAGTCGCGTTCGCGAAGGCCAAAATGCCCCAGGCCTCGCTCCCTCTTTCTTCTATGCGTTCGCGACAGCTCTATCACATTCGCGTAGGCTATTCCAGATCCTTTTCCGCATTCGAGACCCTTGGGTCGCGTTTGCGATGAACAAAAAAATCAGCAGCCCAAAATCCTTCTTCGCGAACGTAGGACTCCCTTCGCGTTCGCGAAGGACAAAGCCAGAACTAGCAACAGCAGCAGCCAAAACAGCCAGAATTGGTCTAAAATCGCCTTGAAACACGCCCGAGGCGCTCGGAACCCCGTCCAATCACACCAACCAGTTCCAATACATAACACAAACTTGATCGAGACCTCAAATCATATCGAACATCATCTAAACCACGAATCGCACCCCAATTCAAGCTTTATCAACTTTAGAACTTCAAACTTCTACATTCGACGCCGAAACCTATCAAATCAAATCCGATTGACCTCAAATTTTTCACACAAGTCATAATTGATATTACGGACCTACTCCCACTTCCGGAATCGGAATCCAACCCCGATATCAAAAAGTCCACTCTTAGTCGAACTTCCCAAAAATTATCCAAATTTTCAACTTGCGCCTATTGACGCCGAAATGACCTTCGGACTTCCAAATCAACGTCTAGACACGCTCCTAAGACCAAAATAACCATACGAAACTATTTCCAAGCTCGAAATCCTAAACGGACATCGATAACATCAAAATCCACTTCAACCCAAACTTAGAGAAATTCATAAACCTCCAAAATGCCAACCTTCCGCAATAAGCGCCGAAATACTCCCGGGCCACTCGATACTCGACTCGAAAATAAGACCAAGTCCAAAATCATCATACGAATCTATTGGAACCTTCAAATCTCGATTCTGAGGTTGTTTGCTCAAAAGTCAAACCTTGGTCAACTCTTCTAACTTAAAGCTTCCGAAATTAGAATTTTCTTTCCAAATCAACTCCGAACTTCCCGAAATTCAATTATGACCACACGTGTAAGTCATAATACCCTAAGTGAAGATGCTCAGTGCCTCAAACCACCAAACGACGCGCTAGAGCTCAAAACGACCGGTCAGGTCGTTACAATTCTGATATTTGTGATCCAATGGAAATTGAATCGATAGGCGGTAAAAAATATTTTGTTACTTTTATTGATGCTTATTCACGAAAATTATGGGTTTATATTTTGAAAACCAAAGATCAGGTGTTTCAAATTTTCTAGAAGTTTCATGCTCTGGTGGAAATGGAGAGAGGCCAAAAGCTAAAGCATCTCCGAAGTGACAATGGAGGTGAGTATACTTCGAGGGAATTTGAAGAGTACTGTTCGAGCCATGGGATCACACATGAAAAGACAGTTTCTGTAAACCACAACACAATGGCGTAGCCGAAAGGATTAACCACACGATTGTGGAGAAGGTGAGAAGCATACTCAGAATGGCTAAACTATCTAAGTCATTCTGGGGTGAAGCATTTCAGACAGCCTATTACCTGATCAATAGGAGTCCATCAGTTTTGTTGGCGTTTGACATCCCAGAGAGAGTTTAGACCAACAAGGGGGTGCCCTACTTGCATCTGAAGGTGTTCGGTTGCAGAGCTATTGCACATGTACCAAAGGAGCAGAGAACAAAGCGGGATGATAAAGTTGTTCTGTGCATAATCATCGGATATGGAGATGAAGAGTTCGGGTACAGATTATGGGATCCTATAAAGAAGAAGGTCATTAGAAGCAGAGATGTATCTTCCGAGAAAGTGAAGTTAGAGTTGTAAATGATCAATCAGAGAAGACAAAGAATGGTATAATCCCTAACCTTATTATCATTCCTTCTTCTTCTTCTAATTATCTCACAAGTGCAGAAAGTACGACCGACGAGGTTGCCGAGCAGGGGGAACAACCTGGTGAGGTTATTGAGTAGGGGGAGAAAATTGATGATGGTGTCGAGCAAGTGGAGCATCAAACTCAGGAAGAAGAACAACCTTAACCTCTAAAGAGATCAGAGAGGCCAAGGGTAGAGTCATGTAGGTACCCTTCAACAGTGTAGGTCCTTATCAGTGATGAAGGGGAGCCAGAAAGTCTTAAGGAGGTAATGTCCCATCCAGAAAAGAACCAGTGGATGAAAGCCATGCAAGAAGAGATTGAATCTCTTCAGAAAAATGGCATGTACAAGCTGGTTGAACTTCCAAAGGGTAAAAGACCACTCAAATGCAAATGGATCTTTAAACTCAAGAAAGATGAAAATGGCAAGCTGGTCAGATACAAAGCTCGACTGGTGGTAAAAGGCTTCGAGCAGAAGAAAGGTATTGATTTTGATGAAAGTTTCTCACCTGTTGTCAAAATGACTTCTATTTGAACAATCTTGAGCTTAGCAGCTATCATAGCTCTTGAAATGGAGCAGTTGGACGTGAAAACTGCATTTCTTCACGAAGATTTGGAAGAGGAGATTTATATGGAGCAGCCAGAGGGATTTGAAGTAGCTGGAAAGAAACACATGGTGTGCAAATTGAATAAGAGTCTTTATGGATTGAAGCAGGCACCAAATGAATGGTACATGAAGTTTGACTCATTCATGAAAAGCCAAACTTACATAAAGACCTATTCTGATCCATGTGTATACTTCAAAAGATTTACTGATAATAACTTTATTATATTATTGTTGTATGTGGATGACATGTTGATTATAGGACAAGACAAAGAATTGATTGTGAGGTTGAAGAGAGATTTGTCCAAGTCATTTGATATGAAGGACTTGGTCCCAGCACAACAAATTCTGGGTATGAAGATAGTTCGAGAGCGAACAAGCAGAAAGTTGTGGCTGTCTCAGGAGAAGTACATTGAACGTGTACTGGAATGTTTCAACATGAAGAATGCTAAGCCAGTCAGCACAGCTGCTGGTCATCTGAAGTTGGGCAAGAAGATGTGTCCTACAACAATGGAGGAGAAAGGGAACATGGCTAGAGTTCCTTATTCTTTAGCAGTCAGAAGCTTGATGTATTCAATGATATGCACTCGACCTGATATTGCTCACGCAGTTGGCATAGTCATCAGGTTTCTTGAGAATTCTGGAAAAGAACACTGGGAAGCAATCAAGTGGATACTCAGGTACCTGAGAGGTACCACGGGAAATTATTTGTGCTTTGGAGGATCTGATCCAATCTTGAAGGGCTATACAGATGCTGATATGGCAGGTGATATTGATAATAGAAAATTCACTACTGGATATTTGTTTACATTTTCAGGGGGAGCTATATCATGGATGTCGAGGTTGCAGAAGTGTGTCGCACTCTCTACAACTGAAGCAGAGTATATTGCCGCTACTGAAGCTAGCAAGGAGATGATATTGTTGAGACGATTCCTTCAAGAGCTTGGATTGCATCAGAAGGAGTATGTCGTCTATTGTGACAGTCAAAGTGCAATAGACCTTAGCAAGAACTCCATGTACCATGCAAGGACCAAACACATTGACGTGAGATATCACCGAATTCGAGAAATTGTAGAGAATGAATCTCTAAAAGTCTTGAAGATTTCTACAAGTTAGAATCCCGCAGATATGTTGACCAAGGTGGTACCAAGAGCCAAGTTCGAATTGTGCAAAAAACTTATTGGCATGCACTCAAGCTAGAAGTCTGGTGTTACCTCTTTCAGGTGAATGGGTCTGGAGGGGGAGCGTCAAATATGGTAGGCACTTATGTGATTTGCAAATCTGCAGGAAGGAAGTGCCAAATATGATAGGCAAGCTTCATCTATAAAAGGAGGGCTTCAGCTATAAAAGGAGAGCTTCGGCTCTACATACCAACAAAAGAGAAAAAGAAAGAGTGAGATTTCACAGACAAGGTATAAGAAAATAGTTTGTGAGAAAAATAGAGAGTGAACGATATTGTAGTAAGGTGGGAATATCAAAGAGGATTATTTCTTTTGAGTGTTGTAGTGATCTTTGGAGTATTTTACTTGGAGCTACAAAGTGTAAAATTCTTTGCTATAGTAATATTAGTTGCTCGTCCCGGGGCCGTAGTTTTTTCCCTTATTCAAAAGGGGTTTCCACGTAAAAATCTTGGTGTCGTTGTCACTCTTTTATTCGTGTTAATTACAGTATCTCGGTGCCACGTTATTATTCCGTTTTTATTACCGTGAATATTATTTCTATGGAAGTTTATTTCCAACAATTTTAAAATTTCATGGAATGTACTAAATGTGAAAAGTTAGATTACGGAATCTCTATCTATTAAAATAGAAATCACAAAAAAGAAACTTCGTTCTTGTAGTTCTTTTCCTTTTTAGGGGAATATCATCTCCATAGACAAAAGTAGCGGAGAATTATTTCACTTGAAAAAAAAAAACTATAATTCTTTAACTTGCTTCACAAAACGATAACTTGTTCATTCGTGCCCAAAAAAAAGGGACTTGGAGTATGACAACGAAAATATCTAAGTTTTGGTGTGAATGAATATATTTGTTCTTTAACTTATCTGAAGTAAAATTGATATTTTCTGGAAATTACAGTAAAGTTAATACAAATATTTCTTGTCATATCGAATAAAAACATTACTTTAGATATAACCAATATTGAAAAAGGAATAAACACGCAATAAAATGATGGAATAGGGAAAGCTCGCTGAAAGTACTCATATCAGAGCCAGGTTTCGATCCTGGGACCTGTGGGTTATGGGCCCACCACGCTTCCGCTGCGCCACTCTGATTTGTTGTTCCTGTAATAAAATTAAAACATTTTTGACTTGTAGTTCAATGGAATTGGGAAAATCAGCGGAAGAATGTGAACGAAATACTAAACATATTTAGTTTAAAAATTTAAAGTATATATTGCATCAAATGCTAAGCATAGTACTTTCATGTGAGGGTAACAATCCTCAACTCCGGTCACGCCTCTCCGCCGTTCGGGAGAAATACAATTTCAGCAGTTCGTTCTGGATATTTCCTTAATCAATCTGTAAGGGGCTACTGGTAACTGCTCAATTTTCCTACTGATTTTGATTTCTCTATGCATATCCACCGTGTTGTATGTGTTCTTCCATTGACATACTATAAAAATCTCATCTTTTCAAGTATTATTTGGATTTGAAGCAGTGGGAAGCTGTGGTGAAACGAGGCCACCGGAAACTTATCAAAACCCTTAACCAAAGATATCTTCAAACGATTCAACAACTGTCGATCGAATCAGTGAGTTGCCGGATTCTCTTCTCCATCACATTCTCTCTCTCATGCCGATAGAGGAGGCATTCATAACGCATGCTTTCTCGAAAAGGTGGCGCTATCTCTGGATTTCACTTTATAATTTCTATTTCAATTGTGAACTTTACAATGAAGAAGACGTGTCCTTTGTTGACTATGTATTAGCTCATTCAGTTTCTCCTAAAATAAAAGAATTTGTGCTCGACTTCCATGACCATAATGAATGCAAGTCCGCACTCAGCAGATGGCTTAGTTTTGCTGTTGAAAAGAAAGTGGAAAATGTTGTGCTTTGGTCATATTCTTAGGATGATGCCTATCCATTGCCTGAATTTTTCTATACCTGTTCGCGGTTGATAACATTAGTTTTGGGATTTTGTTACTTTGATGCTGACTTGATCATATCGTGGAAGTCACTAAAGAGCATAACATTCAAGTGTATCGCGTTATCCGATGACCATTATGGAATTTAACTTTTTTAAGGGTTTTACTCGCCTGGAAATTAGGTCTTCAAAATTAAAGACACTGAAATTGATAAATTATGGTGACGATGGAAGTGATCAGTCCTTGGAAATTGTTGCTCCCTATCTTCAGCATTTGGAGATTTCAGGAAGTCTTGATGATTTCAAGTGTAGGCTTGTAGATGTGTCCTCCATGGTTAATGCTAAGCTTACCTTCAACATTACATGTATCAAAGACATCCGGGATGATCATGGTGAAGAAGTTGATGATGAGGAAGATAGTTGTCAGGACTATCATCAAGTTTTAGTATTCTCGTCCGAGATTATCTTCAAAAGTTGAGTTGTGCAACCGATCTAACAATTGCAAGTTGGTTCACAGAGGTCCTATGCATGTTGCAGTTCAAAGGTGTGCTGACTCCAGAATTGAAATGCAAATATCTAACGCTAGAGTTGCAGATGGAAAAGTTTAATTTGTACAGAGCAGCTGGCCTTTTGCGAGCCTTCCCTTATGTTGAGACACTCAACATAGACATGAATAATATGCATTTTTATAAGTCTCGGTGCCAGAATCAAGATATTTGGCTAAAGGAGAAAATATTGATTTGCAGAGTTGTAGTACATGCTTTGTATTTCCCAACCTCAAGAATGTTAGGATTGCTAATTCCTTTGGGTGTTTGGCGGATCATTTCAAACATGGCTATGACAAGCTTTTCAAACTTTCAGAATTTCTGTTAAAGAGAGCGACTGTTCTGGAGAAGTTCATTATCATATCAAAGACGAGAAGGTGCAAGAGTTGTTCAATGAACTGTGTGTCTCAATATCTATTTCAATTGGCCGGGGAATTGTTAGGTTGCCCAAGATCCTCCACCAATTCTGTGTTTGTCTTCCAGGAGCGAGATTTCCAAGGCTGCTGGTAGTTTCCTGCATCAGGATATGAGGAACGTCGCCTTATATTGAGTTTTTGATAAGCTGCTCATGTAATCGTGAAACTTTAACTTCTCTGTATAACTACTTACTACTACTTTTACTTTTGGACCTACCCTTGTGGCACATACTAAATGTTATGGTATCTTAGTTTCTCATGAAGAAAAAAAAAAATTGGCTTAGAAAAATCCTCTGATGGCATTTTGAGGATTCATTTGCCAGTGTGTTTCTGCCCTTCCGGGGTAGGGGTAAGGCTGCGTACATCCAACCTCCTTATACTCCACTTATGGGATACACTGGGTTGTTGTTGTTGCTGTATTTTGCCAGTGATTCTGGATTTTGTGACTTTTAGGAATCCCAATGAAAGCTTGTTATCAATATCAGAAGTAGTAGACTGAAGATGTTCGTTGCTGAAATATAGTTTCTAAGGGATATTTTATCTTGTTTGTTTCACTTGTTCATTTGAGTAACTCCTCTTTCTTAGTTCTGCATAATTCGGTAGCTCATACACTATACAGACTTTATTAAGCTCCTGAATTCTGCCATCAGTTAATGTGATTTGTCTTCCTTTAGTTCTAAGTTCAGTCTCATTACCACCACATATAGGGAGTTTGAAATTGGTGAAGCAGAGGTCAATGAATTCAATATAACAAATGTACTCTATTTACCAAAACAAAGATCACTGTTTTCAATACTTCCATTCTGTGTCTGAAAATAAAATAGATCTGCGCAATTTGCTTTTCTTTTTCCTAGAGAAGATGTATGTTAAAACTGAACCTTTCTGATTGACAATTCAATTTCTTGAACATCTTTGCTACTAGTTATCAGATAGTGTGGATTTAAGTTCCTGTTTCATAACTTAAAAGTGCTTTGCCTAGGGATAATGTGCAGATGTTAATTGATACTTTATCTATGATAAAGGAAGAGCATTTACACAGACAGCCAAAGTTTGCTGTGTTCGCTTGTGCTGTTCAGATGTTTCCTTTACCCTGATTCGGGGAAAATGACAAAAAATGGTGTCTTATGTGTGGAGGTAGGTCTAAATAATACCTTATCGTTTGGTATGCGGGATAAGATGAGATATAATGTGATATTAAATTTATATTATGTTTGATTGACGATATAAATTTATCACGGGATAAATTAATTTCCAAATATACCCTTGGCACTTCATCTCTGTCAATTATTCTGGCAAAACACTGGTTATTAGGATTAACGAGAACCAGAAACTCACATTACGAGGTATAGGTTTTGCAATATTTTTTTTTTTTTTTTTTTTTTTTTTT
>MCJB01050451.1:0-33783 GCA_002018475.1 Nicotiana obtusifolia
ACTCTCCATCGTCAGTGATCGTGTTGAATCTCCTTAGCTCTGATACCAGTTGTTGGGAATAAATCCCCTATAGAAATAATATTCAGAGTAATAAAGATGGAATAATAATGTAACACGGAGATACGATAATTAACAAGAATAAAAGAGTGACAACGACACCAAGATTTTTACGTGGAAAACCCTTTTGAATAAGGGAAAAAACCACGGCCCGATACGAGCAACTGATTTCACTATAGCAAGGAATTTTACACTTTGTAGATCCGAGTAAAATACTCACCACAACAACGCTCAAAAGAAATAACACTCTTTTGATATTCTCACCTTACTACAATATCGCTCACTCTCTATTTTTCCTCGCAGACTTGTCTGTGAAACCTCACTCTTTCTTCCTCTCTTTGTTGGTGTGTAGAAATGAGAGTTGAAGCTCTCCTTTTATAGCCAAAGCCTCACTCTCTAAAGCCTACTATATTTGACAATTTGTACACACTTTTTCTTCTTTTTCTTCAATGTCAACAAAGTTGGCTACCAACCAAAGACATTCAACAAAGTTGGCTACCAACCAAAGACATTCAACAAAGTTGGCTACCAACCAAAGATATTCAACAAAGTTGATTACCAACCAAAGACATTCAACAAAGTTGGCTACCAACCAAAGAAATTTTGAATGAGATGGAACTTATCACAAGGGTGGTATGATTGAAACATAGTTTGAATAGGGGCACAAGTCTAGAGCTGTGGTATGGAAAATAGATGAGAAAAAAAAACCTCATCTCTTTACTTAGTCAGAGTCATTGTGTTACTCTTTCTATCTGCATGACTGCTTTCTTATGATGAGTAGTGCCCATCACTTGCCTTTCTGTGCCCTGTATGAAGGAGCATCCACTGTGCTTACTAGTGAGTATGATTAAAGTCAAGAGCAGGTCTCTTAAGGTTATTCCAATTTGTACACTGCATTAACAACGGTACTGCCAGCACAAATTGTTTATGTTATTATGAATGCTCTAAGCAATTGTCTATTTGAAATGACACAATAAATCATAATAGAAACCCCAAGATCTATTACCATTACTTTTTTTTTTTCCTTCGTCAATCTAACCATCTCAGACTCAGTTCAAATGGTAACTGAAATAGAATTATCGAAACAATGCTTACTGATAACACTGTTATCAGGCAGCCATCGATAACAGTGTTATCAGTAAAAGCTATTTCAACTTCTTTGTGAACGGAGGAGTAGTTTGAATTGACATGATTTAGGCGGCCATTGATAATATAGTAACCCTTCTTTGGTTCAAAGAAGTCCTTCTACTTCTCTACATGCTTATTGAAAAGTGTTACTTAGATCGTGTCAATTCAAACTACTCCTCCGTTCACAAAGAAGTTGAAATAGCTTTTACTGATAACACTGTTATCAAGGAATCCGAAAAAGACATTCCCACCCAAAAATTCTCAAATAATTTTTTATTATTAGAAGAGGTGGAAAAGTTAACTGATGGCACTATCTTTGGTAGCTCTTTATAGGAATAAACAAGTCATTTTCGTGCATAAATACTACTCCTACGTACTTATCACTACTTCTATAAAAGTCCTCCTTTCCAGATATAATTGCCATGTTAGTTACGGTGAAATCACTTATTGAAGAATTATGTCCGATTTTTATATTTTCGTGTGTGCACCCATCTGAATGCATCGAGGCGACCGGTTCCGATTCTCATATTGGAGAAGGACGGAGCAGGAGAAGAGAGATAATAGTTACAAATGAACGGTAAGATAAAATTACGCATATCTGAATGAAAAATTATCATTTCACGTATTATATACATAATGAAATGCAGCTAATATAATTTGTAATTGAAAACACAGGTTTGATCTTATAGCTATCACTTGGGAAGATTTTGCTGAAAATGACGTTGAAATACTTGAAAAGATGAAATATGATTTATCCTTAGTTTTTGTAATGTTAGAGTCTCAATTTACAAAGGTATGTACCAACAATTGTCTTTATTTATATTTATCATACTTTATGGACCGAAATTATTCTAAATAATTTTACCTTATCTAACTAGGAAATTTTGGAATATCAACTATTCCTGTCAGCTGTGTGCTAATCAATCCAACAATCCAAAAGGCAACAGAACGCCGAAATTGGTACTTATTATAATATTATTGTATTAGTAGTCATGTATATATTTCTAGTATTATCAACTCCTGAAAATTTAAAAAGAGATCCAATAAACAAATTAAAGTGACAGTAAAAATTAATATAGTTAATTTTATTATTAATTAATGTTAAAAAATAAATTTCATGTGTGAAAATATTAAAAAGATAAATTAATTGGGGCTGGAGGGAGTAATACTAAGTATTCGATTAAGTTTATTCCTTCTAACAGTATTCGATTACTAAGTAAAATAATTCTTGTATAAAAATTTAATCCGTCCAATACAATATTTGGTTGCTCAATTTAATTTATGCAGACCTAATACATGGATTACTTATACCTCATAGGAGGGCTTAGCTAATACCAAGGAAACCAAGGAATTACTAATCCCTACATTAACTATACCTGGATAAGACCCTAAAATTACTAAACCGCCCCTCAAACCCTTTTCCTAAATTTCTTTATATAGAGAAAGAAGAATATTCAAGAATATAATTGTAAAGAAGATTTTGTACAGTTTTAAACCAAACACAAGCTTAGATTATACATTGCATAGCTAATTTTTAATACAATGAACCAAACACTTGATAAAAAATAATCCCAGCACTATATTCCCTGTATTACTAAAACTTGCATTACTAATCCCTGCATTACTTGTGTTTGTACCAAACGACCAGTTAATGTGTTGTTAATCCTTTTCCCTTCATTACGTACTGACTTGGGTATGATTGTGTAAGTATGGACATAACGTGCAACTATTTTCCTGTCACTATAATTTTACCTCTATTAGTTTCCCAACCTAATTGCTCATACATCTATGATTCTATTATACTTACATACCCATGAGACTACCACTCAGTTACAAGTTTTTGTGTGTATTTTTCATTTAACAGATCTACAATCGTGATGTCTACAGCTTTACTCATTTTCCTGATTATTCTTTCATCAATATTTTGATGTATTAATTATTTTCTCGTACAAATAGATTATACATATTAAAAATATTTGCTAAAATACAGGCGTGATTCCATGAAGACGGAAAATAAAGATATTGCATTTACCAGGTTTATTCTTTATTAAATTGCACACTGAGCTTTTGGTATAGGTGTCCCGGGCTAATAATCTACGAAGAAAGGAGGGGAAAGAGCAGATCAACCAAAGATCCTACTCCTCTTAGAAAGGGGAATGAATCATTTTTTCGATTTTTCATTTTGTTTTAAGGCCCCATCGACGAAAGAACAAATCAGAAAATAGTAAATTTGAATATTCATTTTATACGGTCTCATCTTTATCACACTTCTTTGTCTTCCAAGTCAAAAATAGTTTAGTTCTAAACTCCTTTCTTTTTCTATTTAGCTTTTACCAAGTAAAGCCATGAAAACGCCAACGAAGTGAAGTGAGTGAGCTCCATTGTAGAATTCGGACCTAATCATTAAGTAAGAAGTGATGGGAACGACGGAACTTGTGAATGCAAAAAATTCTATTGAAAAAGGAATCTTAATGATTCATGACATTATGGAATGGCTTACTTGCGGATGCGCATGTAACTTCCTACAAACATCTTCTTAATATACATGTTTTATAATTTGTGTAGAATATAATCTAATATATTGGTTACTGTTGTGTGCAGGAATTTTATTACAAGTTCAAGGCAATGATCACAGACATTATAAATAAAGATGAGTCATAGTATTCTTCTTGTAAAAAATGCTTCAAAAGAGTTGATGTTATAAAAGATACTGCAACTTGCTGCAACTGCAACATGGAAACTGCTGATTATGAAAGGAGGTGAGATTTAGAAAGTCTTTAATTAGTTTATTTAAATGAACAGTTATGAATTTTTTATTACTCCATACTGTTATAAATATTGCTTAAGAGTTGAAGTTTGCGCTGGAGAACGACGTGGTCGTGTTATATTTTTTGACGCAGCAAAATATTTGTTTGGTTGCGATGTCAAAGAGTATATCCAATCAATCTTTGCGAAGGTTTAAATATTCTTTATTCGTACTTTCAAAGTATTTCAATCAAAGGAAGACACATCATAAATTTTTATTTATAAATTACATTATTCCAATCGTATTATTGTTCTTAAATTGTGCAGAAGGAACAATCTAAGTACTATCGCAAGTTGGTGTTAAGTAATGATAAAGAATTTTGTTTATCCTATGATACGAGTAACAATTAAATTTATATGTGGTTTTAAGGATACGTGACCTGATTTAATACAATTAAAGAATAAACGGAAATAAAGACTAAATTTAGTGAACAAGGGAAAGAGCAAACCACCAATATTGAGCAACCTTTCTGCGTTAGAATCCTTTGGAAATAAAATAAGAAGCAAATAAACGAGCAAAACAGACTATAGCTTTTGTATATTGATTGTAGATTGTATCCTTTACAAATGGGGCTATCTGTTGAGATAGGAAGGGTAAAGAATTCTATACAAGGTAAAAATCTCATTTATAAGGTAAGATATCCCTAGAATTAATGGATTCAACGTATTTATTGATTTGAGCAGCGATTCCCGCCGAGATGTTTACATATAACAAGATTTCCGGTCTTTCAGTTACGCAAATCTGATAACTTTACCATGGGATGTTTTACCCTGATCGACCTCGATGATCTCGTCTCGAGCGCCTTGACTTCGAGCTTCGTTCTGATGACATCTGGTCTCGGGCTTCTCTACTCGATGTCCCAGTCTCGGATTTTCTCTTCTCTATGTCCCGGTCTCGGCCTATCGGATAGCGACTTTAATCGACGCTGGTCGTCAAATTCCAAAACCGGTACTTCCTATGCGAGCGATCAGGTTCGATCCCATATAAATTTATTTTTCTTGTCAAGATTGATAAGAAAAATGAAAATTCAGGAAGGAGTTTAATTTTTTTTTGTTCATTATGTAAAAACAAATTGTGCTGGCATAGCTTTAAATGTAATTTGCATTCTTAACTAAATTATTTTCACCCATAATTCTTCTAATACGTTTAATCGTATCCATTTTTACAGATTATCTACTCTATATTTACATACAAAGGCAATTATTCAATCGAAAAAGGTGTTAAGGCAATACATATTATAGGTATATATTTAGCTAAATAATTCATGATTATTATAAATTTAAAGTATCAACTACTGAAATAGTTATATCATATGAAACAGGATATCGTTGGATTTAAGCAAGAAGCCTGTTGAGGTACGCACAATAAAAATTATTACTCTATATTCTCTTGACTAACATGCAATTTATCTTATTCAATCGCGTTATTAATTGATCTGCCTTGAATAAGATATCGGTGTCAAAAAGCTTTTATTAGCATTCAGGTGCTTGTACAATTTACTTAGGGGTACATTATTCTATTCGGGCACGGTACTTTCGACCGTTTGACCCTTACATTGATTCCTAACGATCTATGAGAAGTTCTCCCGAATTGAAGTGGTCAAACAATGAATCGAAGCAGATAAGCAATCTTCTGATATTCATGGTCGACCGAAGTTGTGCACCAATTATTATTGCATTCGATAAGCAACCGATCTAAGTTAGCACGGTTACTGGTTGCCTCATTAAAAATCTTGCCGTAAAACTCAATTTGAAACAAAACCGGTCAAAGGAAAAAAGAGTGCAATGCTTACTTTCAGGTACGGACTATAAAAATTATTTACTCTATATTCTCTTGACTAACATGCAATTTATCTTATTCAATCGCGTTATTAATTGATCTGCCTTGAATAACATAAAAATCCTACAAATTCTATAATAAATGAAAAATAAATTTGCATCTCATGCAGGTAAATTAAACATGGCAACTCATGACAAACCCCAACACAAAATAACAGACAAACTTTACCAACTTGTTTTTTTTTATATTACTATAAGCTTATCTCAATTACTAATATCGTAACATAATAAATTTGACAGGAAACAAACGAAAAACAATTGCAATATCTAACGAACTTGATAAAGATGGAAATAATACTACCAAGTTGATGGACCATTCAGGTGAGAGAATTTATACCTTAAAAAAAATTAAAGCACTATGTTATGATCAACTATCCCTAAAAAAATTTTAAAAAGAAATTACATATATATATATATATATATATATATATATATATATATACATATATATGTGTGTGTGTGTGTGTGTGTGTGTGTGTGTGTGTGTGTGTGTGAGTATGTATATATAAGGAACACAACCGAAGAGGCAAAGAAGAAACTGGTCAGTTTTAGCTTTATCAGAGGAAAACAAAAATGGAGGTACATTTACTCCACCTGCTTAGATTTATTTTCTTTGTTTTCATTACATTTCAAAAATATTACAATATAATATTATATTAAAAAATTTCATTTGCGTTTTGGCGCGACTACTTCCAACTTATCATCTTCATGTAGTCATAAGCTGGAAAAAATCCCCGAATGTACGTACATTTTGTCATGCAAAGAGGTTTCGATATATCAAACTGGCAACCCATGACGTACCCCCTGAATTATATGAATTTTTTGTAGATGAGTCTGAAGAAGCCAAATTATTCAGGAAAAAAATTCGAGCATATAATAGCATATTTGCTTTCATATCTTTTGGAGTTAAGTTCGATAAAAAATTGCATCTTCAAGGAAAGGAGTTTACAATTTTAAGGCTCAAGGACAAATATATCATGATCTTTCGTCATTGGTCCCACGTGATGATAATCCATGTTATTTTCAGTTGTACTTCTATGATACAGATAATGAATTGTGCAATAGGATATCAAAACTTCAAGAAGCAAACTTATCAGAGGAAGTCGTTGCAACAATAAGAAAAATAATGAACGAAAATCCATATGCACAATTCTTTTCCTAGCTAAAAGATCATCCGACCTTTCAAAACTTACAAATTTGAATAGCTGCGACTACATCTTTAGATCAACGGGTGTACAACAAACCATCAGTAAATCAAGTTGCAGCAATTTGGATAGACAGAAACAACCCTAATATCCCGTTTGAAAGAGATATTTTGGTTCATGAACATTCAGGCAACAAACATCGAGTTAAGCATTACTGTGGTTGTTATGACCCCCTGCAATATCCTTTACTTTTTCTGAAAGGTGAAGGAGGTTGGCATCAAGGAACAAGGAAGTGCCGCAATCCTAATAGTTGCATTACCACAAATGAAAGTGTAAGTGTCACCACAAACTTTCAAACATTTGCATATGCGGCTGAGGTTTTTGCCAATGAAGAATAGGGTAATATTTATGAATTACGCACTTACATTTTTTGCGAGTTTAAAACTATTATTAATTATCAATAAACAAATATTACTTATAGGTGTGCGCCGTGAAACTAAAGGATATGTGTCTTATAGAGAGTATTATTGCTATAAACTACGAATTCGCAAAGAAGATAATTGCATATTACTACTCTAGTAAATTATTGCAACAATTTGTGGTTGATATATATTTAAAATTAGAAACGACAAGACTAGAATATTTCAGATTTGAACATTTCAGAAGGGAGATATATCAAGGTATTGTTGATAGTGTCATGGCAGGAGAATATAGAGGAGAAAAAGTTGGTCAAAGGATATAACTTCCAGCATCATTCATTGGGGATCCTTGGGATATGCGGCGACGCTACATGGATACTATGGCTCTAGTTCAACATTTTGGAAGACCAAATCTATTTATCACAATGACATGTAATATTGAATGGGCAAGGATTCAAGAAGAGTTGTACGAAGGTCAACTCTCTCAAGATAGGTCAGACTTAGTGATCAGAGTTTTTAGAGCAAAGTTACAAAACCTTAAAGATCAAATTTTCAAGAAAGAATAATTTGGACCTTCCAACGCTTACCTCATATACACCTTTTGATAATACTTAAAGAAGGACACAAGATAGCAGCAAAAGATCAGTATGAAAGATTTATTTCTGCAGAACTGCCTGATAAGGATAAATATCCACACCTAAATGAATTAGTTATCAGGCATATGATGCATGGACCTTGCGGTGAAAATCGGCGAACAAGTCCATGCATGCAGGACGATCAATGTAAATTTCATTTCCACGACCATTCAGTAACAAATCATACAAGGAAAGGATGAATATCCTATTTATGGGAGAAGAAATGATGGAAAAACAGTCAACGTTTGTGAAATGAATATGAATAACCAGTGGGTTGTGCCTTATAATCCATATTTGTTGAAGAGGTATAATTGCCATATCAATGTAAAAATTTGCTCAGGAGTGAAAGCAATTAAATATCTCTATAAATATATGTATATATAAAGGGCATGATAGGTGTGCAGTTTACATTAAGTCAGATGATGGAGAAAGAGTAGTTGATGAAATTAAAAAATTTCGAGATGCACGATAGGTGTCTTCACTAGAAGCACTATGGAGAATTTATGAGTTTTATCTAAGTGAAATGCAACCTCCAGTTATTAACCTTCAACTACATCTACCGAACAAACAAGCAGGTACTAAAATTATTAACTCGTATAGAAAAATTTATGGCAATTTATTTTTCTGCAACTATATCAATATTTATGTTCTACTATTGTATCCACACTTTAGTATACTATTGAAAGAAGCAAAATCTTCGAAATGTGATGGAATCAGACACTGTAAAGCATACTATGCTCACCGAGTATTTCGGGATGTGCTCAATAGACGAGGAGGCACGAAATTATCTTTACAGAGAATTTTCAGAGTATTATCTGTAGAATCCGCAACACAAAATTTGGACAAAAAGAAAAACACGATCTGTGATCGGCCGAATTGCTATTGGTAAGACAACTACCACTTAATTTACATTATTATTCACTTCCTAAATTATGTTTATTAACGTTTAGAAGTCAATAATATAGCTAATCCTTGAGAAGGTGAAATATATTATGAGAGATTATTACTGAACCACGTTTGAGAACCATTTTCATTTGAAGATTTACACACGGTTAATGGGAATAAATATGAAACATTCAAAGAAGTTGCCAAAGAAAGAGGATTATTAGAATCAGATAATAGCATTTCTGAATGTTTACATGAGGCTATCTTCTTCAAAATGCCATCAGCTCTTCAAAGTTTATATGCAACAATTTTAGTTCATTGCAATCCAACAAATATTAGAAATCTATGGGAAACATATTACGATGATATGTCAGAAGACTTTCATAGAATGCATGACAATTCACCAGATACTCAACTCCAATGTACACTAAAAAGTGTTAAATTTTATCTGGAGAGTATGGGATAAAGTATTAGAAAATATGATTTACCAAAAATTAATCAACAGTCACGCGTAAATGTTACTTCAGAATGTAGAGAAATAATTGAAGAAATGTCTATGAGGATATCTGTGGAAGATTATGAGGCACAATCAAAGTTGAACCATGAATAAGCACAAGCTTTCAAAATTATATTACATAGTGTAGACTCTAGGACAACAAGATTATTTTTTGTAGATGGACCTGGGGAACTGGCAAAACATTCTTATATCGTGCATTACTAGCAAATGTTAGATCAAGAGGTATGATAGCTTTGGCACTGCAAACAGTGATGTAACAGCAGCAATATTACCAGGAGGTCGTACAACTCACTCTAGATTTGATATACCTCTTCAAACAAATGATACAACTATGACAAAAATGTCAAAACAAAGCAGTGCTGCTAAGTTAATAAGACAAGCAAAATTAATAATATGGGATGAAGCACCCATGGCAAATCGTCATACAATTGAAATAGTTGACAGGAACTTTCGCGATATAATGGATGCCAATGTACCTTTTGGTGGAAAAGTATGTTAGAATATATGCACAACGCTAGAGGGGGGGGGGTGAATAGCGTTTTAAGGAACTTTATCTAATTTTCGCAAACAAGATATATAATTGAAAGCTTAAGTGCGAAAATAAGATTGCGAGAAATAAAGTGCGGAAATATAAATGAGAACTTACACAACAATGTATAGTGGTTCACTACAACTTGTAGCTAGTCCACTCCTCAAGATCACACTTGAGTATTTCACTATCTCTGTCAAGCTTACGGGTGCTTAACAAACCGTTACAACCACAAAGACTTGATCACACAAGCTTTGCAAATGTTAGACTTGCGGGTGCCTAACCAACCGTTCCACAAAGACTTGATCACACAAGCTTTGCAATGTTAGACTTGCGGGTGCCTAACCAACCGTTACACTCACGAACACTTGAATCCTTACAAGCTCCGTGAACAACAAGAAAGACTCTCTTCCTTAATACAACAAGGGACAACTTCCCTTAGGTGTATGACAACACAAGTTTCACTAGAATTACAACTCTCTCAAGAGTAGATGAAGTAAAGAAAATTCTAGCACAAGAACACAACTTTAGCCTTCAAGAAAATAGCTCAATATAGCTCAAATACTTAAGAAAACTTGAAGCAATATAATCTTATGATTTGGAAGAAGTGTTGTGTTCAAATGGGGTTTAAGAGGGTCTATTTATAACCCCAAAACCTCATATAACCGTTGGCTATTGTTGGCTTAGCTCCCATTTGAATAAACAAGAGTTTAAGGGCAAGAAGTCTTCTGCCCGTTGCCAAATAATCGATTATTATAATCATATAATCGATTATTAACAAAAACTAGCCCTTGTAACCCAACGGTAACATAAATAATCGATTATTTAAACTTAATAATCGATTATTTAGGTCAAATAATCGATTATTTACCACTGATAATCGATTATGAAACTCTCTGGAAATTACTACAGTAACCGTGCTACAGTAACATCAATGTATGGTTCTTTCCTGAAAATTTCCAGCGCAAATTTTAATCAATTATTTTGGTATTTTGTGAAAACCAATTGTTTTGAAAAATGTTTTAATTTGTGTTTGAAATCGTTTTAAAACTTTAAGCCAAGTTATTAAAGACGATAAATAAATCAAACACATTAAAACTCAAAATAACATTAAGACTAAATGACAACTTCATTTGTCTTCAATCTTTTTGCTTCATCGACTTGTTCCATGCATCGACTCCTAGTATCTTGAAAGCTTGACTTGTACTCTAACAAAGTCCATAGCAATCTCAGTAGTTTGTCCATGATGGTTTGTCGATTATCAAAACCTATAACAAGACACAAAGTCATTAGTTAAGGTTACATAAATAAGAATGCATTTTCCAACAAAGTAATGATTTTTGGAGGCGATTCCCAACAAGTATTTCCAGTTGTTCCTAAATCTACAAGAGCAGAGACGGTTAGCGCAAGTTTAGTCAAATCATATCTGTGGCCTATAATGGAAAAGATACATTTCACAAGAAATATGAGAGCAAGAGCAGATCCAAATTTCAGTAATTTCTTACTTCGTGTTGGTAATGGGGAAGAGTAAACAGTAAAGGATAATTTGATACTTCTTCCAGAACAAATAGTTATCAAGCACAATAATGATGGTAAAACAGAGAAATGCTTGATAAGAGAAATATTTTTATCACTACATCAAAATGCCAGTTCTGCGCAGTTTTAACAGAAAGGGCTATCTCAGCAAGTAGAAATGAATTTGTACTAAATGAAATATTAATAGCTAAGTTTCCTTGTCAAAGCAAGACATTTATTAGTTTTGACTCCGTAGAAAATGATACCAACAACTACTATCAAGAAGAATACCTGAATGCTTTAACACAAAATGGTCTTCCTCCACATAGGTACATTGTTAAACACATTATGTCACTGAAATATATATATATACACACACACTTTTGTATTTACAATACCAATAAAATTTTACATATTTATAATTCTTTAAATAGATTAGTTTTGAAAGAAAATGCGCCTATCATACTACTTAGAAATTTGGACCCTTCAAATGGCTTATGCAATGGTACAAGGATGATCTGTAGAGGATTTGACAACAATGTCATACATTCCGAAATTACAATTAGTCAATCTGCTAAGAAGCATGTGTTTATTCCAAGAATCCAACTCAGTCCACCTGAAAATGAAGGATAACCTTTCAAATTTGTGCGGAAACAATTTCCTGTACGCTTATGTTTTGCAATGACAATAAATAAAGCACAGGGTCAAACAATACCTAATGTTGGATTGTATCTAGCACAACATGTTTTCTCACATGAATAACTTTACGTTGCGCTTTCAAGAGGGATATCAATATCGACAACAAGAGTTTTGGTTATGACAGAACAACCAAAACGGATAAAAGAAACATACACGCGGAATATCATCTATAAGGAAGTATTAGGTGAGATACACTTAATTGCAATTTTATAATCACATGTATCTAATTACATTTATTATTCATCATTGTAGGTTCAAACGAATAATTTAATTGACGATGATCCCTACTTATCACTTAAAAAAATTTATATTACATTCTTTCATGTATACATAGTTGATAAAAAAATTTATTCTAATAATTTAAATGTTACTTTACAATAATGTGTACTAATGAACTCGATATACACGTGCAACGCACGTGCCGAGAAACTAGTGTACTAATACACATGAACAATAGCCATTGCTTCGCTAGGATAAGTCTTCATTTTTTGGTGTTTTAAGACCATAAAACAGGAATTCACTATAATTTTTATTTTTTTGTATCCGAATGTCCACGCCATCTTCATGAATTTAAGTTACAGGCTTCGAATCATCTAAAATTTTGTGGGCCTATAAAAAACGACCTAATGAACAATAGTCATTACTTCCTCATGACCTTTCAATATTTTTTTATATTTTAGGGTTATAAATAAAAAATTCAGAATAATTTTTAATTTTTCGTGTGCTAATGTCAACCGTAAATATATTTAATCGAGCGGTCAAATGTTTAACATCCTCTACTATTGCGAGTGCGCATCTTAGTCATTTAGCAGTCTTATTGTTCTGCATGGTAGATTCATTTGACTACATCTGCCTTCTCGCGTACTTACTGAAATTTTTGTTCTCTGCATCAGTGGCGGATCCAGGATTTTAAGGTCGTGAGTGTTCACTCTCTGGCGATATAAAAAAATTGATTCATGCAAGAATCAATCCCTTAACCACTTCATATTTGTGCACTCTATTCTCACCTCTTAACCAAAGCACCCAGAAGATTCTTTGTTTAATGGGTGCATCCTAGTTCTTTATAACAGTATTCCCTGTATTTTCTATATAATTATACAGAGTTTGTGTCGGAGTTAACGGGTGGAAGCACCCGGTACTCGGAACGTGGATCCGCCCCTGCTCTGCATGACTAGGCTTATGAAATTAGTCAACCTTGACCTGTTGTTTCTTTATATCAATCTTTGCCAATATGATATTATCGAAGAAAACCTACTTGATTCGATATTTATTTCACACTGAACAAGTTAATCTTAGCAGTTACATTAAAGTAAAAAATGGATGTTAGTTAACCATGATTAAATATTAATTATGTATATAACATATTTTAAATATACTGAATTGATGTAAAAATAAAGCGCGAATAAATTTTCTTGATACAGACTCAACCAAAAAAGCTAAGCATTTAACGTGAGCTTTATTTATTAGTTCAATTGATCATCATTTCAACCATTGAGCCTAATGGTTAATATAGACTGCTCAGTATACACTGTACCGCGGTGTATTGTTGTCAACTCACATAGTCGTACTTACCAGCAATAAGACGACTACTCCCTCCACGTAGAAAACAATAGATCTACAATAATATTGAAAGTGGAAATCAATAAAACAAGTAGGTGAAACTTTATTTGTAGGTAAAACTTATCTGCGTCAAATGTCACGTCACTCAACAACCAGATTAAAACATTTCTTAATCTGTTGAACACTCTTTGATTATGTCTTTCTTCTTATATTTTCTTCCCTTATGTGAATACCTTTTTAGACTGTATGAGTGACGTGGATGGAGAAACAAATCCTTCATAGGATTTAAAGGGGAATAGATGATTATACGAGATTGTTTAACTACCTTTCTCGTAAAATAGGGGTAACTTAATTTAGGAGTAGCTTGTTTTACGTATTAGTTATATGAAAATATGATACAAGAATTGTTTATACGAGGATTAATAGTTAAGCATTGTTATATAACGATTTATAATGAAGAGATTATAATACAAGGATTACTAACTTTAAATAGGATTTTGTTTTTAAATAGTTTTATTCCCGTTGTTAATACACATACTCTTATTACGCGTATAATAATACATAAATTTTCACATAACTTAATGTATTGACAATAATTTATCTTAACAGACCAACCAAACACTGTAATATACTAAATCCTATTGGGATAATGGTGCAAGTAGTAAAGATTGGACTGCAAAACTTGATGATGCTCTTTTGGCATACCAGATCGCCTATAAAACTCCAATCGCTGCCTCTCCTTACAGGCTGGTTTATAGGAAGGCATGCCATTTGCCAGTGGAACTTGAGCACAAAGCTTTTTGGGGCAATAAAGAAGCTGAACTTTGATGCAGAATTAGCGGGTGAAAAATGGTTGTTGCAATTGTACGAGCTTGATGAGTTACGCTTGCACGCTTATGAGAATGACAAGTTGTATATATATAAAAAAAAAAAAAGCGCTGGCATGATAAGCATATTTACAATCGCGAGTTCAAACCGGGCCAATTAGTTCCCTTGTTCAATTCGGGGTTGAGACTCTTTTTGGGGAAGCTCAAATCAAGATGGTCGTCCGTTTGAGGTAGTAAGAGTCACTCCACATGGTGCATTTGAGTTGCGCGTCGTAGGTGGCGAGAGAACGTTCTTAGTGAGCGGACAAAGAGTAAAGCACTATTATGGAGGTGATTTTGATCGTCAGAAGTCGAAGGTGTTACTAGCCAACGATTAGGCGAGATTCTACTTCGTGCTGCGACGCTAAATCAGGCGCTTGTTGGGAGGTGATAACAACACGAAAGGGAATTCAAGAATTACTAAAGAAAAATAAGAAAATTAAGAAACGTGCGAAAGCTAAAAGAAAATAGGGAAACTAAAAAGACAGAAATTAAAGATAGATTGAACTCAAGATAGAGTTTCTTCAATCCAAGAGTTAGCCACACACAAGAGTGCAAGAAAAATCTCACAATTTTTGTTGATATTGTCTATACTAATCTCTCCTAAAAATAAAGAAAACACCCTTTATATAGAGAGAGAGTCATGAAATTATACCAAAAAATAAAGAAAGAAAGTCCAAACTACTTTGGACAAAAGTGCAACTACCTTAAGATACGATTTTGAAAGTCTAAAACCAATCTTGAAAATCTTAGATTTCTTGGAAAAGAAAGAAAGCCCTAATTACTTTGCATAAAAAGTCCAAGTACCTTAGAATAGGATCTTGAAAGTCCAAAACCAATCTTGAAAATCTTGAAGGAAATTTGCAAGCAACTTGGCACCAACTTGCACTCAACTTCTAACACGACTATTGTACCATACTTTGACAATATGTAAGTGCTTTTTATATTATAAAAACGTGACTTCATGTAGGACTAATTGGGCTACAAATTTGGGTACATATTAGGTGCCAAAAGTGGACTGACTAGGACATTCTTCAAAGGATGTCCCTTGGGATGCAATACTCCTCTTCTTGGACAAAAATTTGGGCCATAAAATAATTGTAACACCTAGCCAATTCACATCTTTAATCCTTGAGCCTTTCCTCCCAATTAACAACCTCATTATTTGCACTCAAAGTCTAATGACCTTGTTTTGCTACTCTTTAGCTTGACATCTTGTTAAAGGCCCTCTTTGAGATTCCAAAACTTCATCCTTGTCTTTGAATAGATTTGAACTTCCTAGGATGCTATCAGGAGGCAACCCAGCTTTACTGCTTTCTTTTATTTTTATTTGGATTATATTATTTTTATAGTGTCTGTTTTTATTTTGTGGATTATAAGCATAGGAAGCAAAGCCATCGGAAGAGTGTAAAAACAAGCTAGATGGTGAGAACTAAGTGTGGATACCCGCACAAAGGACCATGCCTGGGGGAAGTCTGAGTACCTCGTGAGCCACGATTGCTTCGGCCTTTAACCTTTCAAGAAGTTTCTTGTCCACCCTCGTTATTTTTCTTTTGCTTTATTTGTGAATTGGGAAAATTGCACTATTTTAAGCATGGGGTGGGAGAATTCCTCTAGATAATGAGTAGTAGTAAATTAGTCAAAATGTTAACTTCTTATTTTGATTTTAGCTTCTTATTTTTTATTCTCGTAGTTGTATACTATATTAGACAGTGTTCTTGAGGGATTAATGTCTAAACAAAAATCCAAAAATATGTGTTTTAGTTTCCTTTAGGTAGTAATAATCCCCCGTGGTTTTTATTTGTGCCTCGATTCTTTTCCATGGGATGCGGTTTGAACCGGGTAGTAATTTTTTTTAGTGTAGAACTTAGAGAAAAATGGAGGAAGAAAGATGAGAGTCCGAGGCGCCCTTGACTTGTTTGATAGTAGCATATTTAGGCTTTGTCATGTGTAGTATCTTTTATATATTTTGAAATTAATCATGATACCGTTATAAATTGGATTGCATGTCTCGTGACGCCTATGTCTCGTATTCTTGACTTATGTTCACTTTGTGCTTACTGCTTAATATCTTGTGGCTCCGTGAATACTTGCATTAGTTTGAGAGTCGAAATGAGACCGTCCTTAGTGAGTCATGTACCATGTGTGAAGTGAGATTTTTGTGTAGTACATGCCATTGTACTTGTGTCTGGAACTTGCCAGTATATAAGTCGAAGCGAAATTTTAGGTGAGACTCGATTTGAAAAATAATTATAGGCTGTCTTTATTCTTTTTGAGCTTAATGTTTATCATAAATAAAATTTATCTCTAGTTAACCATTTTGAACTTATAGACAAACTCTTTAGTCTCTGTATATCAATGTTCTATGTACAATATTAATTATGAAAATGGTAAATTTATTCATACTCGGTATATACACAAAATCAATAAATATAACCTAAATATTTTTAAAAGATAATTTATTCGCCAGTAATATGTATCTTCACTTTAAAGTTTATTTGCTAAAATTACATTATTTGATTCGTTGTAAATGTTTTTACCCTTGAAAAAGAAAAAAGGTGAAAAATAGGGATGAGCATAAAATTCGAAAAACTGAAAAACCGGATCAAACCTAATTAATTTGGTATTTTGATATCGATTCGGTATTGATTCAGTATAAATCTTCGATATTTCGGTACGGTTCTCGATATTAAACATTCGATTCTTCAGTATATCAGAAAACCGAAATATTTCAGCAAGCCTTAGCTTAAAATCCGATATTAATCCCTTTATTGGGTTGCTTTGGTTGTTAATTTATGTTCTATTTTAATCTCCAAATGCAGTTTGTTAAAAGAAATATAGCTATGGTTGTATTAAGTGCAATCTGTTTCGTCATACTGTTATTTGATCTGTCTTCATTTTATATATTTAGATTGATTTTCCTTTTTTCTTTCTTGTTTTTGGGATTGTCTTTTTATGAATGATCCCTGTTGATTTGTCTCAGCTTATAATCCATATTAAACCCTTTACAGGGTTGATTTGGTGGCAAATTAAGTTTTATTTTAACTTCCTCAC
The DNA here is from genome assembly GCA_002018475.1 of Nicotiana obtusifolia. Taxonomy (NCBI): domain Eukaryota; kingdom Viridiplantae; phylum Streptophyta; class Magnoliopsida; order Solanales; family Solanaceae; genus Nicotiana; species Nicotiana obtusifolia. The sequence continues at coordinate 17,654 of MCJB01050451.1, forward strand.
TGCAATCTTTTCTAAACAAGTATATGTCACGATCCAAAATTCACAAGTCGTGATGAGACCTAACTCGATCCGTTAGGTCAGTCAATTAACAGTTAATATAATTCTAATAAAATAAATGTGATCAGCAATTAATATATTTGGATTCCAAACAATAACCCAATGACTAGTAGTACAAGACATGAGCTACTAAAACTGGATTATTGCAAAAACGGATATGAAATAAATACAACTTATGTTTGAAATGTACATAACAGAGTTCAACTCTAGAACTAACCAGGGACAAGTGATAGCCACATCCAGAAGGCAAGAACATCTTCAAAGTCAGCCCCCGTCATCCACCGCGACTCTGCTCCAAAAATCTGCACGCAAGGTGCAAAAATATAGTATGAGTACAACCGACCCATGTACTCAGTAAATATCTTGACTAACCTCGGTGAAGTAGCGATGAGGCTTTTTAGTTAAAAGATACTCACTGATATAACCTTTACAGTAAACTAGCAATAGAACGATACTGCAATAAAACAGAAAAAAGTAGACGAAATGAATAGCAATAAATGAGTACTAGAAAAAATCACAATTTAGCATTTCCCAATATCTCGATTAATCCTTTCCTTAGAGAGATAACCAATAAACCACGACAGTAACTCCATAACTTTCATAGTGTGAGAAATGTACTCAAGATATCAAGTCAATGGTACGGCAACACCATTCGTGTATTTATCTCATTCTCACCAAATATACGTATAACAGTACCTACTGGGTGAAAGAAATGCCAATAACAGTAATTACAATGTGGAAAATACACAGGTAACAGTAACGAACAAGGCAGTACATATGGTCAACGGTAGTAGACTAGGTAGGAGGCCTAGAAATAATGACAACAATTAGGAAAGAAGAATATAAATTTCACTAACTAGCATGGTAGAAGGCTTAGGTGTAGATATAACAAACAAGAGGGAAAGCATGATCTTTATGAGCTAACACCTAGAAGGCATGAATAACTAACATGATACAAAGCTTATACGAAAGTGCAACAAATGAGGAATGACATAGATGTAGATATAACAACAAAAAGGAAAACATGCTATTTGCAAGTTAAACAAACAGAAGGCATAGGCAACACAACAACAATTGAGATAGAGAACAAAAACAGAACAACAACGACAAGTCACATAGAAAACTTAGGTACAACAGTAATAGCTCAAGGTAAAGGCATGAACGTATACACCATGAAAAGATATAACAACATAATGCATGTCCATCGTCATCGCCTGCACGGAAACACCCTTCATGCCATGAACCCATGATAATATAAAAGCATGATAATATAAATAAAATGATACAACATCATCTTTCGTGATTTTACACTCATCCTCACATGTTAATGTAAATGAGAATACGATAAAATAAATGAAACAGCACGGCATCACCCTTCGTGCTTTACACTCTTCCTCACATGATAATGTATATGTAATGGCACGTCATCACTCTTTGTGCTATACGCTCTTCCTCACCAAGCATATGTATACCGATGACAAGTAAGGTAGGAAGCATGAATAACATCAAGGAGAATGTTTAAGCGAATATTCCAAATGAACATCAATCACAACTTTCCAGCCAATAACAATTCAACAAACCTCAAGTATTTTATTATTCAAGTATTTCGACAAGTCTAAAAAAATGATCTTTAACTCAGGTATAGAATTCAATATCTCAAGAATACCGGTCGTAACGATGTATTAATGATTAAACATAATGATGACCGAATTTAACACATCAATGGTTTCACAAAAATTCGTCAAATTTTAATCAAGTTATAATGAGATGAATCTTGGTTCGTAGCATTTAGTTTCATATTCTTGGTAATCTAAAAGTCAAGTAGGGCATGAAATGAGAAGGTCACGAAATTCTACAAAGCACAATAAATTGTATAATCTACCCCTGGATATGATTAACCTTGGCACATCATATACACTCGTCACCTCATATATGCTTCACCCCACATGTGGCAAACAATGGAAATTAGTAGGAAAAATTTTCTCAACAAAGTTAGGCAAGAACTTACCTTAATTCGGCCAAATCAATACTCAAATTAGGTTTTTCTTTACAAATTCACCTTCGCCTGACTCAATCTAGCCAAAGACGACTTAAATACAACAAACAATGCAAGAGAAAATAATTCCATTTAACAAAGCTATGATCTTTATACAATTTCTAAAAAGTTAACAAAAGTCAACCTCGAGCCCACCATTCAGGATCTAAGGCTAGGTCTTAACTACCCATAGCCCAGCAAGTCCATATACGTGTTTTATTTCCAAATCCGAGTCCAATTCGACTCTCAAATCTTAATTTTTTATTTTTTAAAACTTTGACAAAATCTCCAAATTTTTCCCTTAGATTCTCATCAATTTGATGTTAAATCTAATGTATAATCACGAAATATAATTGAAAGTTGATTAAAATTACTTACCCGATAGTTTGGTAAGAAAATCCTTTCACAAAATCGCCTCACATCGAGGTTGGGGTTCAAAATATATCAAAATGAAGTTAAGTCTCGGAATTACTCCGCTATATGCAGGCTGCAAATGTCGCATTTGCGACATGGGGTTCGCAAATGCGAACCCCGCAAAAGCGAACAAGGTATCGCGAAAGCGAACCAAAAGGAGTTCTGCTAAAGTCGCATTTGCGACCAAAATATCGCAAATGCAAAGATAGCTGGCATCGCAAAAGCGAACAACTCACACTCGCAAATGCGAGGAATGTCTTCGTAAATGCGAACTCTTCCCCAACAGCCCAGTTCCGCAAATGCGAGGGCTACATCGCAAATGCGATAGTCGCATTTGCGAATAAAACATCACAAATATGATGGAACCAGTACCAGCACTCAAAAATTATATAAAATTATTCTGAAACCAATCCAAAATTCACCCGAGCTCCCGAGGCTCCAATCCAAATACCCATACCAGTCCAAAAATATAACACCAAACTCGCTCGCGTGATCGGTACATCAAAATAACATTTAGAATCATAAATCGAACGCCAAAACGCATGGAAATTCCCATGAACTTAGAGAACATCTAGAATTGCAACCACGCGTGTGAACCATATCAAATCAACTCCAAATGATGCCAAATTTTGCAGGCAAGTTTCATATGATGAAACGGACCTATCCCAAGTTCTGAAACCAAAATCCGAATCCGATAGCATTAAATTCAAACCATGGTCAAACTTAGAAAAATTCCAAACCTTTAAATTGTCAATTTCCGCCAAATGATGCCGAAACCCTCCAGAAGTATCCAAATGCAAATTCGGGCATAAACCCAAGTCCAAAAAAACCATTCAGATCTACTGGAACCATCAAAATTTTGATCTAAGGTCAAATACTCAAAGGTCAAATCTTGGTGAATTCTTTCAACTTCGAGCTTCTCAAATGAGAGTCACTCCTTAAAATTATTTCCGAACCACTCAAAACCCAAGCCGATGATTCACGCAAGTCATAATACACTAGGTGAAGCTACTCATGACCTCAAGCTGCCAAACCAGATGCAATTGCTCAAAATGACCAGTCGGGTCATTAAAGTATACTATTGATATGTTTGTATTAACTATTAAGCATAATCCGTGTATGGGTCAAAATCTAATTTTAGTCTAAATAGTGCTGAGTGAAACATTCCTGCGATGCCGCGCGTCGAAATAATCTAATTATCAATGAAGGCCGTGGTCGAAGACTTAGCGGGACGCGGTGAAAGAATCAAAGTCGAAGTTGCAGAGTCGTCATCGAGGCCGAGGTCGAGCATCCTTAACAGAATTATAGTGGCTAGTTTCAAGACAGGAATAAAAGAGAATATTTTAGTAGATATTCTCTACACTTGTACTATTAGGGTTTCCTAGGAGCATGTTCCATATAAATAGAAAAAGACACATAGATAGGGGGTGTGTGATATTTATTTATAAAGAACACACTTTGACTAAAAGATTCGGCTCTCATTTACTAAGATACAAACATCACCTTTTCACTGAAATTATTGTCCATACTTTTCTACTAGATCCGAGAATAACTTGAATATTCAAGGGGTTGTCTATCATTCATCATTGTCAGGAAGAACATTCATTCGTTCCATCTTTTCTTGGGTGACTCATTCCCTCTATTTACTTAAATGTCATTTATTGTTATTCATTGTTATTAAATGCGGTATTATTATTTCTGATTTGTGGAATATTTGCTACATATCACTGTTACTGACAGACCACATCTGCGTGATACTTATTGCTCCTTTAAGAACCTCATTTAAGGATATTATTATTGGCTAAGATTAACCTCTATTTACATAGCTTTAATTATTTGAACCAAGATCTATATTTTTTGTCAAACAATTTGACGCTGTCTGTGGAGATTTCTTAGTTAAATTTTTAGTTTCCTCTAGATTTACAATCAACACAAGTCACTAACATAAAAAAATCTCTAGATTTCCTTTCTTTGTGTGTGCAAAACCTTACATGGCATGTAATCAAGAGGAAAGGACGATAATAGCAGGTGGTTTCCCAACCAACCTCTTAAATGTCATTAACGAAATCTGTGAACCAGTAGGTATGGACACGACACCCAGCGCATCCCCTAGGCGAGAGAGGTCACCGGCCCCCACACTGCAGCATAACAACACCTAGCGATAAAGGGGCCTCCACGTCTAGAGAGGAAGGGACGCCCCCAGCTGTAAAGAAACTCCTCGAGGCATGGCTAACCAACACATTACCATGCATCCTCAACAAACCTGCCCCAGGCGTGATTGCAAAAATCGCAAGGGCTTGCACGATACAACAAACAGACAAGCAGTGCAACCAACCCCTCCCCCCAGCGAAAGGTATAACTTACAATGTCATTGATAGTGTAGGTGACAACGCCCTCGCTACCATTCTAAAAAGGATGGAAAAAGGAATAGAGAATGAAAACAAGGTGCTCCGAGGCCAGATGAAAGAACACCAAGAATGGGTTGACAAGATACCGGGCACTCCTAAGCTGCTGCCAAAATGGGACGCCGGCCGATTCGTAGAGCAACTGTACAACGATTATGCATCCCCGCATTCTATACCAAAGACCTTCAAAATGCCGTCCTATCTCAGGATATACGACGGCATGACCAATCCTGAAGATTATGTGACCCATTACATCACAGCCGTAAAAGGCAACGATCTCGCCAAGGAACAAGTGTCCTCCATTATGCTAAAGAAGTTCGGCGAGACTCTCATATGAGGGTCATTAACATGGTATTCGTAGCTACCCGCACGCTCCATAAAAACCTTCGAAGAAATGGCTGATAAGTTCGTAATCGCTCATGCCGGAGCCAAGAAGGCTGAGGCGAGAGTAAACGATATATTCGCTATTAAGCAGTTCTTACGAGAGGGACTAAGGGACTTCCTTGCTCAGTTCAACAGAATAAGGATGACTTCACTCAAAATATCCAAAGGGATGGCGGTCGCAGCTTTTCAGAATGGATTGAATCGAGAGGGTTCGCGAACAACTAGAAAATTATTGAGACGATTGATGAAGTATCCCTCAACCACTTAGGACGAAATCCACAACGCTTATTGTGCCGAGGTCCAAGCAGACGAGGACGATCTCAACGGACCAACTCACCGGCTAACATCGGTACAAGCCGAATCCCGAAAAGAACGAAGAGACAATACTAGAAGAGATCACCCAATTCCACGACCTTAGAGGGAACGACACCAACCATATGTCAGGGCGGCCACCACTCCCTCCCTCCGCTATGAAGAGGGACCGCCCAGACCAAGGAGAGGGACTCATCGGAATGAAAGAGTTATGCCTCCTTTATTATTTGCTCATAATATTTGTATATCGCCTACAGAAGTGGCCGCCAAAGATGAGATTAGACCCAAACACCAGAAAGTCCAACGCCCTCTGTGAGTTCCACCAGGAACGCAGGCACAAAATAGACGATTGCATCGCCCTCAAACAGGAAGTCATAAACATGTTACGGCAAGGGCACCTTAAATAACTATTAAGCGACAAGGGGAGGACCAACTTCACCAGAGGACGTGAACATCATGGGCTGCCAAAGCTGCCATCACCAGCTAGTACCATCAACATGATCATCAGCGGCAGTGACGACGCCTCTGTCAATGGCGTGAAGTTCATTACCACTCATAAACTCAAGTAGTCGATCACCCGCAAATGGTATGACAGACTCGGAAAGAGCATCATCTTCGACAAGTCATATGATGACGGTTTGACTTTCCCCCATAATGATGCCCTTGTTGTTACTTTACGCATTTTAGATACCGATGTCAAATGCATCATAGTGGACGATGGAAACGGTGCATGCATTCCCCGAGTCCTTACCCAAATGAGGCTCGAGGATAAAATAGTGCTACACTGCATCACGCTAACCGGTTTTAATAATGCGGTTGAGTGAACGTGCGGGGAAATTACACTACCCCTCTTGGCCGGCATCGTAATCTAGAGACAACATTCTACATCATGGACAAAGCCACCGCATATAATGCCATAGTGGGTCGACCATGGATACATCCCATGAGAGCCTTCCCCTCCAGCCTATACCAAGTGATCAAATTCCCGATACCATAAGGGATATTCAGTATACGTGGAGAGCAGAGCACATCCCGGGAATGCTACTGCATTGCCTTAGACAGCACGACCATCTAATAGAGAAAAGACAAAGAAAAAGAGGCACAGAAATCAACATGGTCGAGGTCAGAGCAAGATGAGATAGAGGATGTCATCAAGGATCCCAACACGGTCGAAGCTACAGGATCGACCATAGAAAACCTCGACCCTATTCAATTGGACCTCAACGGTCATAACAAGAAGGCCTATATCGGCTGCAAAAACTTCGGGAACCAAGTAAATTCCATCAATTTTTAATAGCTAACACAGATTTGTTTGCTTTCAGCCATGCAGATATGCCAGGTATCCCAAAGGAATTCGCCACACATAAATTAAATGTCGACCACCCCTAGTGAGATAGGTCCGGTGTAAGTTCAACCCCGATATCAACGACACAATCCATGAGGAGGTGGAAAATCTGTTAGAAAACGGCTCCATCTGGGAGTCGAAGTACCCCAAGTGGATCGCCAACGTAGTGATAGTCAAAACGAAGAATGGGAAATGGCGAATGTGCGTGGATTTCACAGATTTGACAAAGCATGTCCGAATAATTCATTCCCCTTATCCCATATCAACCAATTCATCGACGCAACGGTTGGGCATGAGCTACCAAGTTTCCTGGACACTTACTTGGGTCATAATCGGATCCTCATGGAAGAAGAAGATTAGGAAAAGATCATGTTCATCACCCACCAAGGAACGTATTGCTACAGAGTCATGCCTTTTAGACTAAAAAACATAGGGGCTACTTATCAAAGATAGGTAACAAGGATGTTCAAAGACTAGCTCAGCAAAAAAATGGAGGTATATATAGACAACATGCTGGTCAAGTCCAATAGGGGAGAAGATCACATCGATCATTTGAAAGAAACTTTCGACATACTCAGACGATACATAATAAAGCTGAATCCGGAGAAATGCGTATGGTGTGGCCTCGAGAAAGTTCTTGAGTTTTTTGGTATCGCAGTAAGGGATCGAGGTCAACCCAAACCAAATCAAAGACATAGAGGGGATACCAGAACTCTTAACCACCAAAAAAACAAGTCCAAAGGTTGACTAGTCGTATTGCCGCCCTATCAAGATTCATGTCGCGGTCGTCGGATAGGTGCCATAAATTCTTTGGTGTACTCAAGAAAGACAACAACCTCGAATGGACTTCCGACTGCGTCCAGGCTCTGCGAGAACTAAAGGCATACCTATCATCACCGCCCTTGCTTTCGAAACCAGAACTTGGGGAGCAATTCCTCGTTTATCTATCCGTATTTGAGATAACACTAAAAGCAGTCTTGATCCGTGAAAACAAAGGTACGCAATCTCCCATCTATTACATTATCAAAACACTCATCGACGCCGAGATGAGGTGCCCACACGTCGAAAAATTAGCTCTGGCCTTGGTCGTAGCTTCCCGAAAGCTTAGACCCTATTTTCGAGGTCACCCTATCTTGTTCGGCACAACTTTCCCCCTGAGGAGCATTTTGCATAAACCTGAGCTATCAGGAAGGCTAGCCAAATGGGTCATCAAGCTAAGTGAGCACGATATCACGTACCTACTGCGAACAGCGATAAAGTCACAAGTGCTCGCTGACTTCAGCGCAGAACTAATGCCCGAAATCGAAAAGGAAGTTGTTAAAACTTCCCTCCAAACACAATACCTCTGGGTCCTATACACTGATAGTGCATCCAACGTATCAGGGTTCAGACTGGGACTCGCACTCAAGGTCCCAACAGGCGAAGTAATTCGCTAGTCCATAAGGTGTCCAGATATGACTAATAATGTGGCAGAGTCTGAGGCAGTAATTGTAGGATTAAGGCTAGCACTCAAATATGGGGCGAAATGGCTAAAACTCCGTTATGAATCCCAACTCGTAGTCAATCAAGTCACATGGAATTTCCAAATCAAGGAACAAAGATTGCAAAAATACCAGACCATAATTTGTAAGCTATTGCCTCAGTCGACGAATGCCAACTCGATCAAATCCCATGAGCATAGAATGTCGAAGCAGATGGCCTCGCTAAATTAGCTGTAGCTACCAAAAGCATCGTGACTGGAGATAAAAGAGTAGTCCACCTCCTCAACTCTTCAATGGACCAAGTCGAGGTAAGAACCATAAAACTAACTTGGGACTGGCGCAATCGTATTATCGCATATTTGCAAGACGGCACACTCCCAAGCGACAAAATAGGCCAAAAAACTAAGAATGCAGGAGGCCAGATACAACCTCCTCCATAGCGACCTGTACAAGAGAACCTACGGCGGCCCTCTAGCGAAGTGCTTGGGCCCGAATCAAACCCAGCACGTTCTCGAAGAAGTCCATGAAGGCCATTGCGAAGCCCATTCCAAAAATCGAGCACTGTTAGATGCCTCATACGAGCGGGATACTACTGGCCCACCATGAAAAAATACACCGCAGACTTCGTGAGAAAATGCGAACAATGCCAAAAGTACGCCCCAATGATTCACTAAGGGGGCAAGCACCTCCACTCAGGAACCTCCCCTTGGCCGTTCATTAAATGGGGAATGGACATCGTGGCCCCCCTTCCAGCGGGGCGAGGTAACGTACGATTCCTTTTAGTTTTAACTGAACTTCTCTAAATGGGTGGAAGCAAGATATTTCGCCCAAATACAGGAACAAGAGGTAATCTCCTTTATATGGAAAACATCATATGTTAATTCAGCATACCCAAGGAAATCAGCTGCGACAACGGATCCCAGTTCACAGGAAAGAAAACCGCCGAGTTCTTCAAACAATGGCATATCAAAAGGATACTCTCAACCCCATACCATCCAGCGGGTAACGCCAAGCTGAATCCTTCAATAAGTCTATATTAAACATCATGAAGAAAAAGCTCAAAGACACCAAGGGACTATGGCCGAAAATGTTACCAGAAGTATTATGGGCCTACCGAATAACTCCGAAGACGAGCATAGGAGAGACGCCCTACTCTTTCGTCTATCGGACTGAGGCAGTAATACCAGTCGAGGTCGGAGAACCCAGCCTAAGGTACTCCCATGAAAGTGACGCAAGTAACGACTATAGCAGAAAGCAATATCTCGGCGAAATAGACAAACAGAGAGACATGGACTCCATAAGAATAGTCGCCCAAAAACAACAAGCAGAACATTATTACAACAAGAAAGCAAAGGTCTTGCCGCTTAAAGTCGGGGACTACCTATTGAAAGCCAAAACTCTAGCGAGCAAAGATCCCCGAGAAGGCAAGTTGGGAATGAACTAGAACGGGCCGTACAAAATCATATCAAAAGCAAATAAGGGTTCATTCCAACTAGAGACAATGGAAGGAAAGCTACTACCAAACAACTGGAATATCAGCCACCTCAAATACTTCAACTTCTGAGAGAAAAAGCATCCCTAGAGTCGTATTCTTTTTTCCCTCACTTGAGTTTTGTCCCATTTGGATTTTCTCAAGGAGGTTTTTAACGAGGCAGTGGAGGGAACGCTTCGAGTCGAAGTATGCAAAGGTAGGGTCGTGATTACTATTTCGTTACTCGACCTATCAATACTCTCCAGGTCAACCAATGAAGGGACTAGATAGACTTGGACTGGAATACTAGCCAATACCCAAAAATCAATAAATTTCTCCATGCATGTAACCAAAGCAACAATGTCAATAAGAAATTTACGGTTATTAGCACACCTCTTCCGTGTTAAGGTTACATTCGACCTCGCTCGAGCAAACACCCTATCGGCCCTCGACCGCAATACAAATAAAAGTTTACATTCGACCCCGCTCGAACAAACACCTATCTGCCCTCAGCCGAAATCTAATGAAAGATTACATTCGACCCCACTAGAGCAAACACCTATCGGCCTTCGGCCGCGATTTAATGAAAGGTTACGTTCGACCCCGCTCGAGAAAACACCTATCAGCCCTCGGCCGCAATCTAAGAAAAGGTTGCATTCGACCCCGCTCGAACAAATACCTATGGCCCTCGGCCATATATTAACACAAAAGATAGAAAAAGAGAAAAAATAAAAACAACACGTAATTGGCTCCAAAGCCACGGCCAACTAAAAGACAACACCAACGAGGGAAAGAGTGAAACAAGCAAACAATAGAAGCAAAAAACATACAAGTACAGAAACTAAACCACAAGAAGGGAAGAAGATGCAGAGAATAACTTTGACATTTCATACTTAAACATTTTACAGAGGCCCATGAAGACGCCGACAAAAATACACAAAAATCTACAAGGCAAAAATAAAACTACTGGTCGCCACCATCACAATCTTCACTGCCTTCACCACCTTGGCCACCGATGTCATCGCCATCTCGATCCCTCTCACCATTGCCTCCTTGGCCCTCAAGACAAACGGTATCTCATCAGACGTCCTCTTCAAGCCGGTCTACGCCCTATGCTCCCCCTCACCGGCCTCAGGTTTAGCAGGATCATACCCGCAAGTGACTCGAGCTTCACGAGCCTTAACGCGAACACCTTCGAGAGCAGCCTCTAAAATGGATCCCGCCGCATACAAATCTCGAAAGACATCCAACTGAGCCTCGGCGTTAATCCATTCCTCATATATTTCCCGAGGAATATTGGAGAAATTCGAAGTACGGGAAGAAGATGGCTATGTAAGCAGTTGGGCAAAGCGGCCACCCAATCATGAAGGATGGAGTTATCCTTCTGCAGCTCTCCGATCCTCTCCTCTAGTCGATCTTCTTTAGCTTTCACCATGGACTGGTCATTCTCCCGCTCAGCCCGAAGGGCCCTATTTGCCAGCTCAAGCATCTCCGACTTCCTCCGAGCATCCAAATAGGAGGATTACGCCTTCTCAAGCTCACTCTGCTTCTCAGTGACTTCACCATTAAGGGCCTCTAGTTGAAGTCGACATTCTTCTAACTGTCTGCGCAGCTCGACCACCTGTGCTTGAAGGTCACTGCATTGGGCCTCCACGCCCTTGCAGACCTCAAACTACTCTTTCCTACTCCTCAATATCCCCTCAAGGACACTACACTTCTCGATGGCTTTCCCAGCTCATCGTCCTTCTCATTCAACTCATCGCGAAAGGGCTTGCATATCGCCGCCTTCATGAAATCGCCTACGATACTCGCGGTACTTATCATGATATTTGAAGTACTTGTTTTTCAACCTCACAAATATTTCTCTAGGCCTCTCCTCCCTCTGGTGCTCTCGATCTCCAATATCACCGTCTACAATCACCAAAAAAAGAAAACATAAGTCAGAAATGAAAAAGCCCCGAAAAACAAAGACAAAAAAGAGGAGAATGACAAAACACAAAACACCGACTCTAAGAGCAAGACCGGCAATGCTCCTCGACAAAGTGTCATCATCTAACTCTTTGAGGGTCTTACCCTCTATTTCGGAACAAAGAGGGTCGATGAGAGAGTGCAATGGAGAAACCGAAGTCTCCATGGCCGGAATAGGAGCAACTTTAGATAAAGCAACAGAGGAAATTGGGATGGAGGAAGGATGAGGTGCGACCGAAGTAAGGCAGAAATCAAGGATGCAGTGGCTTTCCTTTTTTGGAACGAGGCGGCAGGAGCCCTCGACCTCCTCCTAGATCCCCTAGCTGAAGCTAAGAAAGAACAAGAAAAGAGAAAATCAATGAAGGTAAACAAAAAAAAAAGAAGGTTAAAACACCAATGGTAAAATAGAATTACTAGTCGAAGAGAGAGCAGGCCCAAACTTTTTGAAAAGACCTGGCCATTCGTGAATCCCAATGATATGAGAGAGGAGCCGATCGACCCAGTTACAAATGTTGTTGACCAAAGGAGGAGGTGAGGTCTTGGCTGCATGAGTAGAAGACGAGATCAAAACATACGACCAAACCCTAGAGAAAAATCAAATACCTACAAATTGGGAAATTAAGGTACTTATGAGCATAGTTCCAAGCCTCTGGAAAACCGTCGACATTGGCCACTACGTCCTTAGTTCTGATAAAAAAGAAGTTGAACCAGAACTGACAGTTGGCTTTGTCATCCATCTTCACCTCTAAGTACTTACCCCCTCGATGGCGAAGATGTTAGAATATATGCACAACGCTAGAGGGGGGGTGAATAGCGTTTTAAGGAACTTTGTCTAATTTTCGCAAACAAGATATATAATTGAAAGCTTAAGTGCGAAAATAAGATTGCGAGAAATAAAGTGTGGAAATATAAATGAGAACTTACACAACAATGTATAGTGGTTCACTACAACTTGTAGCTAGTCCACTCCTCAAGATCACACTTGAGTATTTCACTATCTCTGTCAAGCTTACGGGTGCTTAACAAACCGTTACAACCACAAAGACTTGATCACACAAGCTTTGCAAATGTTAGACTTGCGGGTGCCTAACCAACCGTTCCACAAAGACTTGATCACACAAGCTTTGCAATGTTAGACTTGCGGGTGCCTAACCAACCGTTACACTCACGAACACTTGAATCCTTACAAGCTCCGTGAACAACAAGAAAGACTCTCTTCCTTAATACAACAAGGGACAACTTCCCTTAGGTGTATGACAACACAAGTTTCACTAGAATTACAACTCTCTCAAGAGTAGATGAAGTGAAGAAAATTCTAGCACAAGAACACAACAATGCCTTCAAGAAATAGCTCAATATAGCTCAATGAAGTAAGAATACTTGAAGCAATATATCTTATGATTTGGAATATTGTGTTGTGTTCAAATGAGGTTTAAGAGGGTCTATTTATAACCCCAAAACCTCACATTACCGTTGGCAAAATTTGGCTCAACTCTCATTTGAGAAAACAAGAGTTTAAGGGCAATAAGTCTTCTGCCCGTTGCCATATAATCGATTAATTCAAATAACTAATCGATTAGTAACAAAAACTATCCGTTGGAGCCTAACGGTAACAAAGATAATCGATTATTTATATCAGATAATCGATTATCTTGCTCAGATAATCGATTATTTATGGCTGATAATCGATTCCTAAACTCTCTGGAATATCAGATAATCGATTCCTAAACTCTCAGTAGTTTGTCCATGATGGTTTGTCGATTATCAAAACCTATAACAAGACACAAAGTCATTAGTTAAGGTTACATAAATAAGAATGCATTTTCCTACAATTTCCCCCTTTTTGATAATGACAAACAATATCTGGGATATGCATTCTCTTAGCAAAAAGATGTTATTTTGATACAATAATTATATACGGAAATACCAATTATATACAAGATACCAATTGATAAGTTGTTAAGGACAAATACCAATTGTTATGTATATAAAAATACCAATAGTTATACAAGTGTTATAAAATTTATCAATTATTTAAGGAACAAGATCAAATCATATGGGTAAGTACCAATTGTTAAAATAAACAAGTATATGATATACCAATTAATACTTGTACAAATTTTCAACAAATAGACATACCTTCCCATCTTCCTCCTTTAAACAATATAACACTATTATAAAAATATACCAATTGTTACTATTATCAAAGTATACCAATTGTTATAAATACTATTGTAAAATATACAAATAGTTAATAACTTGAAGGAATAAATGTTTAATAAATATTCCCCCTCAATTTATGCTTCCCCCTAAATATATGCATATCTCCTATTTCATGAATTAATCCAATATATATCTTCCCCCTTTTGTCATTAGCAAAAAGACATATATAACAAGAAAGATTAATTTCATTAAATGAAATAAGGATAATACAAAGCAAAATTAAAGTACAAGGATAAGAAGCATAAAATTTCCTGAATACAAAGCAAAATTAATGTATGGTTCTTTCCTGAAAATTTCCAGCGCAAATTTTAATCAATTATTTTGGTATTTTGTGAAAACCAATTGTTTTGAAAAATGTTTTAATTTGTGTTTGAAATCGTTTTAAAACTTTAAGCCAAGTTATTAAAGACGATAAATAAATCAAACACATTAAAACACAAAATAACATAAAGACTAAATGACAACTTCATTTGTCTTCAATCTTTTTTGCTTCATCGACTTGTTCCATGCATCGACTCCTAGTATCTTGAAAGCTCGACTTGTACTCTAACAAAGTCCATAGCAATCTCAGTAGTTTGTCCATGATGGTTTGTCGATTATCAAAACCTATAACAAGACACAAAGTCATTAGTTAAGGTTAATGCATTTTCCAACAATTTCTCCCTTTTTGATAATGACAAACAAGATCTGGGATATGCATTCTTTTAGCAAAAAGATGTTATTTTGATACAATTGTTATATACGAAAATACCAATTTGTTATATACAAGATATCAATTGTTATATTGTTAAAAACAAATACCAATTGTTATGTATATATCAAAATACCAATTTATGCAAGTGTTATAAAATTTATCAATTGTTTTAAGGAACAAGATCAAATCATATGGGTAGATACCAATTGTTAAAATAAACAAGTATATAGAATTAATTAATACTTGTAAATATTTCTAACAAATAGACATATCTTCCCATCTTCCCTTATAAACAATATTATAACACTATACCAATTGTTATAAACATTATTTGTAGAATATACCAATTGTTAATAAATACCAATTTTAAAATAAATTGAAGGAGAAAAAAAAATTTAATAAATATTCCCCCTCAATTTATGCTTCCCCCTTAACATATGCATATCTCCTATTTCATGAATTAATCCAATATATATCCTTTCCCCCTTTTGGCATTAGCAAAAAGACATATATAACAAGAAAGATTAATTTTATTAATTGAAACAAGGATAATACAATGCATATTTATGCTTCACCCTTAATATATGCATATTCACATATTTCATATTAATTTTCTCTATATATCTTCCCCCTTTTAGCAAAAAGACATATAACAGGAAAAATCAATTTTAAGAAATATGGAAATTTTAATGCACAGATAATATTAAAGGAACATAATAAAGAAGCATAATAAAAAGACAAGACAGAGAAATAGAGCTAAAAGCTCAAGGGTGTATCCCCAATTTCTTCGTTTTTCTCGCTTCTACTCTCTTCTTCCTCGAGAGAGGTTTCTTCTTCACTTGAGCTTTCCTTGGCTTGCTGCGCTCCATTTGATTGACTAACGAACGAATTAAGGTTCATTGGTTTGGCGCTAAAAATGGTGTGCCTAAGGAATTGCTCTAAGAGCCGCATCAAAGTGTTTTCATGAAGAAGATATGAAGTGAGTATAGGGAATTTGATTTTGATTCAAATCTGAAATCTTGAACTCTTTGGAACTCACGGAGAAAAGTTTTGATTGTTCAAGAGTGTAGGGAGTTGTAAGAAAGATTTGTGATTAGGTGAAATGGCAAATGAACACCTATTTATAGAGAGGAAGATTTCTGTTTCATTTATGGAAGAAACAAGATTCTCGTTGACTTGACAGAGATTGGAGTAAAATGCATGAATTAAATCTTCATGTATAAACTTTTGTTGATTTCCTACAATGCATAATAGATTTGATGATCTTAGTACATTGTAAAGAGTATTGAACCCTTTCAAGTCGAAATAAACTTCCTTCACAAATCTTGGAGGCAAAACGTC